>CAUYRT010022879.1:0-38362 GCA_963574885.1 Lepilemur ruficaudatus
CTCTCTGGACTACTTTGACAGAGTAGGTTTTTGAATGTAACAAGATAAGTCAACGAGTGGTAATATATTTTGGGAAATCAGCTCACTACAAATTGTGACTGTAAACATTGTACTGTAAATGCTTTGTAGTTTTCCCCCAATTAAAAAAAAAAAAAGAAAGAAAACACATTTCTGATAAAGGGATTTTTGAATGCAACAGCTGAGTCTAGAATTCGCAGTCTTAAGAAATATTGCCCATCCTCCAAAACCAGCTTAATTCTCATTTTGTCCAGGAAGCTGCCCTCATGAGTTACATGCAACCAGAAAAAATATAGCCCGTCTGTCTCTATTACCTGCATAGCATTCCCTGCCTTATATTGCAATTATTTATGCACTTGTATGTTTAAAATCTTCTAAAGGGAGAACAACTTGTGTTTTCTATTTATTTATCTGCTCCATATTCCTTAATCAGAAGACATATAAAATAGAGTCTGAACAAGTATTTGCTGAATGAATTATAAATAAAACCTTGCTGCCCAGAACCACAGATTAATTCTACCTAAAATACCACTTCCACCGTGTTGCATCTAGACTAAGATATCCTTGATGGCTCAGAATAAAATCCAAAATCTTTACTGTGATATCTGAGGCCACCCCATCTCCAGAAGTGACGTGTATAGTCTCCAGGGCTGGAACTTTAATTTATATACTTCCCAGTACCTGATGTTGTGTTCTGCACACTGACTACAGACTACTGACTGATGGGAGCTCAAACTATAGTAAATGTGTTTTAAGATAGACTTAAAAAGCAGAAGAATGATTTAAAAATATTTAACAGTGTTTTCAGACAGAGTTATGAAATCCCTCCCCCAGGAGAGCTTCAAAGATAAAAAAGATACGCACCTGCCTCAGGTGACTGAGTGTCACCCCTGTCTTGAGGCAAGAAGCTGGACTCTACAAGTCCTTTCTAGTCCTACAGTTCGATGACTATCCTCTTAAAACCGCATTTTAGCCAACTGGAAGGAAAGAGAAGTGGATTTGCACCTGTGACTAGATATGGAAACTCAGAGAAAGAAATTATTTCAGGTTAAAAGGGAAAAAAGTTTCCAGTTTAAAAAAAAATCTTAGCATAAACATTAGATTTTTATCCATAACTATATCTGGAATACTGTGCTTATATAGTTTTCAGCCAAATAAAAAGAAGAATTTCTCCTTTGCTGCCTCATTTTCTTTTTTCTTAAACCTTTAATATCAAAATTTTATTAATAAGATAAAGGTTAACCAATGTGGGAATATTTTAATACTTCATGGGACAGCAACATGAAGGAGTTTTATGTAAGTATTAAAATAGTATGTAAAGATTACATAATCATATATAAAATGTTTAATAAAATATTAAGTAAAAAAGCATAATGTAAAATGGCATGACTAATGTAACTGCAACAATGAAAGAATCAGGATACACATGAGTAAAGATTAGAAGAAAATATTTAAAAGTATCTAAAATAGTTGTATTATAATGGTGGGATAAAAGACTAGTCAGAGATTACATTAAATAGGTGTTTCCTCCCTTTTATTTCCAAGAACAACAACTAAAAAATTATTCAAAGATAGTAATCCCACAAAGATGTCCTCTTATTCAAATATCTGACTTTAAAAACTTGCCTCGTCTCTTGCAGAATTAGAAAAAAATTAGATCAGCTTAGAGACAGTGAGAAGCTCTGTCTTCAAGGAGTGTTTTCCTAAAGCTAATAGTGTGCCAAAAATTGAGTCCTTGTAGATTTTAATTTTATTTTCTCATACCACTACCACCTAGACAGGCTTATCCCCAGCATGTGACAGTCCTGATACACTGTGGACAGACAGTACAAAGGTCACATGATAGCGTAAGGCACAGTGACAGGTGATGTGGTCTCACAGAGAATATAGGATTTGGGATCCAGCAGAGACTTGGGTTTCAAGGGGGCCTGTGTGACCTGGCTCCCTCACTGGGCTTTTGTGATACTTTAATGTAATAACTTAAAAAGCAAAACATATAGTCGTCCTTGATAAGGATTAGTTTCTTTCTTTCCTTTGATAAAGAAAAACCAGTAAAGTACTGTTTCTAATTAGCCCAATGATTCTAAATACCAGGAAATATATTTGCCAAAAAGAATTGTCATAAGTCAAAAGAGAGTTAAGAAATTTTTTCCAGTCTTCAATCAGAGACTTTCCCAAGAGAGTGGACAAAGACTACACCCAAAGTGTACTCAGGCTGGGTGGTTAAGAGCACAGTTGGAGGGGTGAGGTTTTACGGGGGTGAAGGATAGGACAATGACAAAGAAGTATGAATAAGTATCTTCCCTGTTATCTTCCCCTTCCCCATGCCCTATAATTAATCCTAAAAACAGATATGCCCTGTAACAATAATAAATAGTTTAAAAACATTCAAAGAAAAAACATTTGTCTTAAAGTTTTTTTTTTTTTTTTAAACAAATCTATACACAGTCATGAACAGAGAAAAATAGGGCCTTTGCCTTTAGGAGTAAAAAGTGGCAACCACAATGGCAACTTGATTCTAGACTGCATGCAGCAACAGTGTCGGCAAAGGCAGTCACTTCAGGTAACAATGATATTTGTTGGCTTTCTCTCTGCTGACTCTGAGGCCTTTCACCGAGGTGGGGTGCCTTTCGCGTTTGGTTCCAACCAGTTAATCATGTCTTGGTGGGGGAGGGTGGGGAGTGGAGAGAAACCCTTAGACAAACACCAGGTGAGTCCCCCAAGCACTGCCTGCCACAGTTCCAAAACAGTCCCTGTTCTCATTTTACCCCTTAGGGAAACTAAGTATTTAAGTGCCCTCAAACTTGAAACTGAGAATTCATAACCTCTACCACCTGTACAATATATTATATAGCTAATATTAACATTAACAAAAACTATTTAAAATTAGGTAAATTTTCAAACCAATGGAATATTATGACATCAATAAGATGGTCACAGATACTACCCAGAACAGGTTACCCACATTCTGTAATGCCAAATAGAAAGAAGAGAAGAAAATTATGCATAGTGCTATAGCTGTGAAAGCATACTTACGTGGATGCAATCACTCCAAGAGACATATAAAAGAAGGCTAGAAGAAAGGAAAGAAATAAATCTTCTTCTGATTATAAAAGTAATAAATGATCATTACATAAAACTTGGAAAAGTCAGAAAAGTAGAAAGAAGAAGGAAAAAAAATCATTAGGCAGACAGCAATAAACACTGGTGTAATTCCTTTACCTCTTTCTTTAAATATATTTCACAGATTGTATCATGCTTCACAAAAAAATTCAATAATCCATTTCTCAATGTTATTATATAAGTATTTCTTTACATCAATATAATAAATATATTGTGTCTCCGAATGTTTATAAAGCTTCATGCCAACCCATAGTAACCCTTAAGTGCTGGTAGAGGCAGTGTGAGGGACCTGCTGGAGGGAGCTGGGGGAGGAACCCACAGGAGGACAGCCGAGTGCTGTAACCTGGCTGGCAGGTCAGAACTGGCCACGCTGCAGAGGAGGCAAACGTGACACAAGCTGGAAAACGCCAATGGATTTAAACATTAAGTGGTTAAGAACTGACCACTGAGCAGCCAATCCCAGCAGGGAAGAGGTGGCTAAAGTTTGACTGCAAAGGGCTAAGAAAAGAATGTCAACTCTGCACATGGACAGAGGCTGTTGGCAGCTTCACGTGGTTGGGGAAGGAGAGTCTTGAGGCACAGCTTGAGGGGACATGGCTCAGAGAGAGGTGGAATGAGGGAAGTTTCACTGCAAGTGAGGGAGCAGCTACTGAAGAGGTTTGGGATTAAATGTCAGGATGTTACAGCAATTCTGCTTGGAGGCTCCAGGTGGAAACTCCAGAATAAACTCTGAGAAATACTTCTATCTGATATTTTGTCATAGAGACACAACCAACACTTCGCAGACTCTGGCAGTATAACCTGGGTCTGATATTAATGTGTGGACAATGTGAGCAGTCATTAAAGCAACAGCTAAGATTTAGGAACTACTTGTTCCATGGCAGGCACCATGTTTGGCACTCTGCTGCTTTCCCTCAGTGAAGCATCATGGTGACCTTACTATTATCACAAGTTTACGAGGAAATTAACTGGCCAAGATGACAAAGTCAGGGATGGAGAACCTGGGCTTGAACTACCTTTGCCTTAGGTAATCTAACACAACACCCAGGACACCCTGGGGACACAAGAGAACAGCCTCAGCTTCCCTGTACAGCAAAGAGCCTAGAAGGGACTGTTTAAAGTGAAATGCTTATGTCTTTGGAGGAAAATACACACACACGCTAACTCTCAAAGTGGCAAAATGTGGGAGTTACTGCAGACTGAAAAATGGCTCAATTACCCCCCAAGATCCGTCTGAAAGAAGGACAGGAGCACAGTGAGGAAAAAGGAAGTATTTCCT
The DNA here is from genome assembly GCA_963574885.1 of Lepilemur ruficaudatus. Taxonomy (NCBI): domain Eukaryota; kingdom Metazoa; phylum Chordata; class Mammalia; order Primates; family Lepilemuridae; genus Lepilemur; species Lepilemur ruficaudatus. The sequence goes on from CAUYRT010022879.1 coordinate 4,421, forward strand.
CATTGTGAAAGTCATAAATGGTCATTAAGATAACTTGGGAAAATAAAAAATAGAAAGAAGAAGAAAAATCCTCATTGGGCAGATAGCCATAGTGAATATGTAATTCTGTAACTCTGGTATAATATGTAAAATCAACTACACTGGGCTTCTGTGACTGTCTGTCCCTGAGCAAACGCAGGAGATTTTATTAAAATGCCTTTCTAGTTTGAACTTCTTCACTTAACAGAAACTAGGGGGTTTTTTAGGGAACTGACCTGGAAGCAATGGCCAGGAGCAAGAGGACAGCTGCAGGCTGGACAAGACAAAAAGAGCACGCTGGGTTGCCTGCTGCCCAAAGACACCAGGATGGAGCTGGTGAGTGACTAACCTGGGGCTTCCAGAAAATATGCTGTGCCCAGGAATCTGTGCAGCAGTGGAGAGGAGGAGCCTATGCTCAGCCCACCAGCATGTGTAAGAAAGGGGTATCGGAAAGGACAGTCAAGACTGTAAAAATATCCCACAAGGTAAAAGACAAGCAATTCCTATCAGAGGAGTTGGACAAATGTCATTTCACATTGACAGTTGCATCTCATAGTCTAAGAAAGAGAGTTAATACTGGAGAAAATTATGAAATGCTCTTTAGCTCAGCAAATAAGAATGGGCACTTACTTTTGATAAGATCATCTGAAATTTTATCAGGTATGGTCTGTCAACATAACAGAAACCAGGAAATTGTATCACTTTCAGAGTTAATATTTGTGTCTATTTTCCCCAAAGGGAATAAGCATTTCACTTTAAACAGATAACATTAAATTAACATTATTCTTATCAGCAAGTAGTCTTTCACAGATTACTTAAAAGTAAGAACAACAATCAAAGTTTCTGTTTGTGTTGCTAAAGTCAACCTGATTTGACAGAGAAAATTTGGACTGTGGTCATGGAGGACACATGATGCTACCATACAGTGTCTTTCCTACCAAGAGTTATTTCATAATTTATTTCACTTCAATTTCTCCAAAAAGGAAGCAGGGGGAGAAGATCATATGCTGCTTCCCCTTGTTCTCATCTTTAAACCTCCTCCACTGGGCACAGGCGATGCTGCTGGGTCAAGCCACACTTGAGGCTCCTCTGTCTTCTCAACCACCATTGCATGAAGAACAAAGACCTCACCGGTCATCAGGACTGCCTTTTCTTAGAAGAATGTACAATTATGTCGTCATATTATCCGGGACATTTACAGAAAGGGAATCAGAGTCAGGGGTGACCAGGTGACTCACTCCCAGGGGCCTGGAGCCACGGAGGGAGGATGGGCTTGCATGCTCCAATCTGGTCACCTGGGTCGTGCAAAGTATCTGCTTCCAATGGAACACACATGTGAAGTAGACAGTAACAGCCAGGCAAGGTACAGCTGCTTTTTAAAAATATTATATGCAGTTTTAGTCAGATAGCACACTAGAATATACTTACAGATGGTCATATGCAACACATCTTTTCAGTACTGAATTGTTATGATTCCAAAAACTATATTACTTAAAAATGTCCATATCTTTTTTCATCTCTGTATGACTACACTGCTTTTATTTTCCTTTTGTGTTATACAGCTCATTGTTTAAAGGAACACTACAAGATGAACTAGTGACAAACTAGAGAAATAAACAAGAGCAAACATTCCTCAAAGACTAAAACAAACCACGTCACCAGCAACCACAAAGGAGACTGAAATCTACAGATAAGGGTTAGATACTGCCCAAGATACATCATTGCATATTTCACTGGCTTATCACAAGGTTAATTTAGAATCCAAACTCTTCCTCATGTTTAAAAAACAGTGAAACTTGTTACTTATCCAGAACTAGGTTTGTAAAGACAATCATTATCCACAATCCCAAATGTAACTGTAACTTGCCCATTATCTACTGGTATCTTACTGGAACACTGAAGAAATTTTCCTCTTTGAGGGAAAATGATTTATGTTCAACTGGAGGTACAGAAAGACTCAAGACAAACTATTTACATTTATATGGTTTAAATATTCATATCACAGTTAAAGACAAGAGCCCTGTTTGTAAGAGTGTTAGAACTGCTACCCAGCATAGCTCTTTTCTACATGGAAGCATCAAAGTAAAGCACAAAATTGGCTTCCTTATATTGACTAAGGAATGCTAAAGTTTTGTGCATACCTCAAAATACCTCAAAGGTTCATCAGCTTAGAAAGGAGATGAATCTACCTACATACAATGTTGGCCAACAGCATGATTTGAGAGAGCGTGGCCTGAAGGCCGTTTAGGAATAGTGAAGCCAACACTTGCTTCTGTCCTCTGGTTATTCACACTTTAATACAGCAATAGTGATGCAGCTTAATTTTAAAATGAGAAAAATATACACCAAAGATTACACAATCAGTTTCTAACTTGCATCCAATATTCCCTTGTCATCCTTTTGGTGTCTGCAGAGTATACGGTGATATTCCCTGTTTCATTCCTGTTATTAACAGTTTGTATCTTCTTTGTCAGTTTTGCTAGAGGTTTGTCAATTTTGTTGCTATTTGTCCCTGAACCACTGAACCAGCTGTTTCATTAATTTTCTCTATCTAAAATTTTTGACTTCATTGATTTTTGCTCTTATCATTTCCTTCTCCAATAACCAAAGATGTGCACTGATTAGCATGAAAGATTTCACAGTCTGCTGTTCATAATTTTCCCACATCAGCTCTTTTTGTTACTAGTTCAGAACAGAGGAGCAGCAACTGGCCTGCATAGGTATTTTCTCTAAGAAAGCATCAAGACTTAGGCTTCTGGCATTTGGGAATGTTTTTCTAATTTATTCAGACATGCCTGTTCTATCACTACCCAGAGTTCTCTCCTTTTTTCCAGCCCTCTCCTTCTCCCAACAGAAGGGGGACATATGTCCATAGCATCTAAATTTGGATTCAAAATTCTTTTTCTCAGAGAAATCTTATAAATATGGTTATAGGGAGCTGAAGTCCCATTATCTTCAAAATATTATAATATATTAATATGGAACAGACTTTTGGGGGCTGGCCTGGGATTTCTACTACTGTTCTCTGGGCAAATGCAATCTAAGTTCTAAGCAAGGAACTTTGGGGAAGCAACCCATTCATACTGTAAGGGTGTGTCCTTTGGGATCAGAAAGCAAAAGTAGTGAGGTGGGGACAAATAAACACCCTAATTTAAACTTACTAAACTTTACTCCTCCCTCCACCCCATGACCTGTGAAAACTTCTAGTCCTAAAAATCCACCTGTAGGTTTAAATTATAACACGCAGTTTAGGCACTATGGTTTATGACTAACCACAGGATTTCATTCCTCAAGTAATGTGAAGGCCAGAATATTTTACTATACTACCCATGTGTTCTAGAAAACAAAAAGCAAGAGTTTTTCAGCCTAAATATCTAGCTTTCAGACAATAGTTCTGGCTTGGGAAGCATTGCTCACTCTGTAATCAGAGCACTAGATGGGACCAAGTGTCTCCCTAGCAGAATGAAGCCAATGAGTGGGCAGAGTGGTTACAGGCAGGTTGGGATTCAGCGCAAGACAACTGTTCGGGCAAGCTAACCCAGGAACTCAAAAAAACGCACTCCCAGCCAGCCGCCCCCTGGCTGTCTGAGGTCAGCTGGCCTTCAGATCACAGCTGTGGTTTTATGCTTGAGGCCTCTAGGCCTACAAGCTAGTTCTCATTGTCTGGCTTCTCTTTGGCCCAGCAGAGATGGAAAGTAATCCCTGGTTGATAACAGAAAATGTAACAGGAGTGAGCATGGCCTTCCAGGGAGCATTAGGAATTGTCACATGTGTAGGGTTACATAAAAACTCATTAACATGCCTGTGCCATCTTTAAAGTCTTAGATGACTAAGGATTTTACTTCTATTATTTTATTCAGTTCCCACGACAATCTTGTCAGGTGGACAAGGTACTGTCAACATTCTCACTTGATAGATGAAAAAGGCTCTGAGAACTGTTCAAGATTGACTTGATGGAAGTGACAGTGAGATGATGTTTCCATTCTACCATGATTTTTACCAGATAGAGTAAGAACTCACATACACAAAGTGCCTTGATACTCAAACCATCAAGAATGTCTCAATACCCACTGGGAAGGCACAGGCTATAATATACAGAAAACCACAGGCCTCCCTTCATGGGGAAGGCACATAACAACAGTCCAAAGAATACACATACCCCCATTCCCAGTCCCAGCTATTATTACCTCCATTAAAACGCAATGTACTCAGGAAGGAATCTGAATTTCATTATAATGTAGTTCTTAATAGTACAGAATTCTTTATAAAAGTTACTTATACTGTTATTGAATTGTTCACGGCCCAAAGGAAAAGTTACTAGAGCACATCATTATATACAAGCATCTATATCCTCAGTTCCTTCTGTGGGATGTGACTATTTCCTCGATGAGATTTTAGTGATTCAGGAATTAGAATTACACCTTCTATTTATTTCACCCCTATAGTATGCAGTAAGTGCTAGGTACTTAGTAGGCACCAGTAGATACAAATTGAAATGAATTTTTCTCAGTTCCTTCAGAAAGTTATTATCTTAGAATGGTCGTTTTATGTAATGAAGTGGTATGGTTGGATTAATTTCTAGCATATTCTCTAATTGTTTTATTCCTAAGAGGCCATATACAACTTCTTCTAAAATCTATCCTTTAAGACAATCAAATAATGATTTGGAGTGCAGAATAGGAGAAATTCAAAGCAAAACAAAGATAAAAAGTATAATAATAAAAACCTAGATTATACCACTTATTTACTAGTTAGATCTAGTTAGATCAAGACCAAGAATTAGGAAATAAAAAATTTTGCCATTAATTTCTAGACCAAGAACTAGATGATAGGAACTTGGTTATTCCCGAATGATGAAAATTATAGGCCACCTGCAGCTGAAAAATTAAACTGGGTAATGTATATTTAAACAAAAGAATAGTGAGGATATTTAAACACACAAGATAGAATATGTCCAGCAGTCTCTTAAAATGATCTTTAATTAATCCTTTCATCATTTTTACTAAAAATATAGCTTAAAACATTATTTATTTTCTTCCCTCCATGTTAATATGCATAGCAGATCTAATTAATGCATATGTAATTATCAATTTCACTTAATCTGTATACTTCATGTACCATGATACCATACTTTATCATATTAATTATTGGGTTTTAATTCAAGCCAAAAGCTACTTTTTCTTATCTTCCAATTAGTAATAGAAAAATAACAAGAAAATCCCATAACACTTAGAAACTAAACACCACATTCTAAAATATTCATAGGTCAAAAAGAGAAGTTTCTGAAAAATAAAAAAATACACTCAATTGAATGAAAATGAAAATACTACATATATTAATAAAAATTGGTGGGATACAGATAAAGCAGTGCTGAGAGGGAATTTTATATGTACTAATTTTATATGTACTAAATGCATACATGAGAAATGGTTCAAACCAATAATCTAACCTCTCCCATAAGAACTTGGAAAAAGAAGAGCAAAATAAACCCAGAGCAAGCAGAGAGAAGGAAATGATAAGAGTAAAAATTAATGAAGTCAAAAATAAAAAATAGAAAAAATTAATGAAACAAAGAGCTGGTTCATGTACAAAAATCAATACAATTGACAAACCTCTAGCAAGACTGACAGAGAAGATGCAAATTATTAATATCAGGAGTGAAGCCGTGAATATCACTGCAAACTCCACAGACACCAAAAGGATGACAAGGGAATATTCTGTACAACTCTACACATAAAATTTGACTTGTTAGATAAAATGAGTCAATTCATTGAAAAAACCCACAAGCTACCAGAACTCATCCTATATGAAATAGATTATTTGAATAGCTCTATAACTATTACGGAAATTGAGCTTGTGATTTAAAAATTCCCCACAAAGACATCTCTAGGTTCAGATAGTTTCATGGGAGCATTCTACTAACTGTTTAAAGTAGAATTAATATCAATTCAATGCAATCTCTTTTAGAAAATAGAAGAGGAAGGAACACTTCCAAATCCATTTTATGAACCTAAAATTAAGCTGATATCAAAACAAAACTAAAGAGAGGACAGAAAGTCAAAAAGAAAACTACAGACAAATAAGCTTTACAAATATACAATGTAAAAATGCTTAACAAAATATAAACAAACGGAATTCAGTAATATGGAAAAAAATATACATATATACATCATGACCAAACAGAGTTTATTCCAGGGATGCAAGGCTAGTTTAATATTTGAAAATCAATCAATGTAATCCACCAAGTTAAGTGATAAAGAAGAAAATCATGTGATCTTATAAATCAATACAGAAAAACCATTTGACAAAAATCAATACCCACTCATGTTAAAATTCAGAAAACTAGAAATAGACAGAAACCTCCTCAACTTGATAGAGAACATCTGTAAAAAATCTACAATTAAAATTATACTTAATGGAGAAAGACTGAAAACTTTGCTCTAAGATTAGGAACGAGCCAGGATGTTGCTCTCACTTCTCTTACTCAGCATAGTACTGAAGTTCTAGCCAGTGCTTATAAGGCAAGAAAAAGAAACAAAGGCATATAGATCAGAAAAGAAGAATTAAACTATCCCTATTTGCAGATGACATGATTGCCTATGTGAAAATTGCCAAGGAATCTAGAAAATACATCTAGAACTAATAAATGAGTTTGGCAAGATGCAGGGAACAAAATCAACATATAAAAATCAATTATATTTCTATATGTTACCAATGAACACATGGATAAGAAAATAAAAAATACAACACTATTTATAATTGCAGAAACCTGAAATCAATAATAAAAGAATCATATAAAAGATTAACGAAACAAAACGTTGGTTCTTTGAAAAGATAAACAAAATCGACAGGCCTCTCACTAGATTAAGCAGAAACAGAACAGGACCCTAATAAGTTCAATCACAAATGAAAAAGGAGACATTACAACTGATACCACAGAAATACAAAATATCATCTCTGAATACTATAAAAATATCTATGTATATAAACTTGAAAATGTTGAGGAAATGGACAAATTCTTGGAAACACACAACCTTCCTAGGCTCAATCAGGAAGAAACAGAACTCCTGAACAAACCATTAACAAGTAACACAATTGAAGCAGCAATAAAAAATCTCCCAACACAAAAAGGTCCTGGAGAAGATGGTTTCACAGCCGAGTTTTACCAGACCTACAAAGAAGAACTGATACCTACACTGCAGAAATTATTTCATAACATAGAGAAGGAAGGAACCCTCCCCAACTTGTTCTATGAAGCCAATATCATCTTTATACCAAAGCCAGGAAAGGACACAACTAAAAAAGAAAACTACAGACCAATATCCCTTATGAATATAGATGCAAAAATTCTCAATAAAATCCTAGCAAACCAAACTCAACAGCACATCAAAAAAATAATCCACCACAATCAAGTGGGCTTCATTCCAGAAATGCAAGGACAGTTCAACATACACAAATATATAAATGTGACTCACCACATAAATAGAAACAAAAACAAAGACCATATGATCCTATCAGCACAGAAAAAAGCATTTGACAAAATTCAGCACCCCTTAATTATAAGAACTCTTAATAAAATCAGCATAGATGGAACATACCTCAATGTTATAAAAGCCATATACAACAAACCCACAGCAAATATCACACTAAATGGGAAAAAATTGAAAGCATTCCCACTTAGAACTGGAACCAGATAAGGTTGCCTATCTACTGTCACCAGTTCTTTCTTTTTTTAATTTGATAAGTTTTATTGGAAGCCAAATGTGAGAATCAATCCAGGAAGATACAGCAACAAAGTTGGGTGTGTTCCAGAGTCTGCTACAAGTTGGAAGGCTTTTATGGGAGAGTTTAGAAGAAGGGAGGAGGATGCCTCATACTGGAATTGTCCTTTTCCATTGGCTACATATTGCAACATATAGGTTAAAATGTCTGCATGCAACACAATCCATAAATATTCATGATTCAGAAACAAAATGTCCTTTTCAAGGTCAATAGGTTATACATTGATCAGTATATCAACAATCTGAGGAACTGACCATAAGATTTAAGGAACTTATCATAAACTTCTTTACTCAAGGACAGAATATTGCTATGAATCATAAGACCTCCCCCAGGCAAGTTAATTTGGAAGCTTGCCAAATGTGACCTATAGGTTATTCCACTGTCACTGCTTTTGTTCAATGTAGGGCTGGAAGAAGGAAGCCGTTAGGCAAGAGAAGGAAATCAAGGGTGCTGAAATGGGGAAAGAAGTCGTCAAACTTCTTTGATGCTTTGTTGTTCTTTGCTGACAATATGATCTTCTATCTAGAAAACCTCAAAGATTCTGGCAAGAGACTCCTGGAATTGATAAATAAATACAGCAAGGTTTAAGGTTATAAAATCAATGTACACAAATCAGTATTATTCCTATACACCAACAACAGGCAAGCTGAGAATCAAATCAAAGACTCAAAACCTTTCACAACAGCAACAAAGAAAATAAAATACCTAGGAATATATTTAAACAAGGAGGGGAAAGACCTCTACGGCGACAACTATGAAACACTGAAGAAGGAAATCACTGACAATGTTAACAAATGGAAAAATATATCATGCTCATGGACCAGCAGAATCGAGATTGTCAAAATGTCTATACTACCCAAACTGATTTACAGATTCAATGCAATACCCATTAAAATACCAACATCATTTTTCACAGATCTAGAAAAAATACCTCTATGGAACCAGAAAAGACCCCAAATAACCAAAGCAACTTTAAGCAAAGAGAACAAATCTGGAGGCATCACTTTACCAGACTTCAAGCTATAGAACAAAGCTATAGTAATCAAAACAGCATAGTACTGGCACAAGAACAGAGACCTAGACCAATGGATCAGAACAGAGAACAAAGATATAAAACCATCCTCATATTGCCATCTGATCTATGACAAAGAAGACAAAAAAATACACTGGGGAAAAGAGTCCCTATTAAATGGTGCTGGGGAAATTGGACAGCCACATGTAGAAGACTGCAATAGGATCCGCACCTCTCACCACTCATAAAAATTAATTCACAATGGATAATACACTTAAACCTAAGGCATGAAACTATAAGAATTCTAGAAGAGGTTGGAAAAACTCTTATAGATACTGGCCTAGGCAAAGAATTTATGAGGAAGACCCTAAAACCAACCGAGCAAAGCAACAACAAAAATACAGGGGACTTGATGAAACATTATAAATATTTTAATCTTAACTTTACTGTTTGCTAGCTCTTGAGTGTTAATGCTTGCTCCTGCTCATTTTCTTAACCAAAATAATAATTTAATTCTTTCTAATGATTTCAAATACATCTGTAAAAGAGTTGAGTGATTTGGTCTAAATAATTTGTCATTATGTGGTAAAACTACAAAAATTATAAAGAGACTTTCTCTTATCTGCTTGTGCCATTATTAATCTTGAAATTTGCATAATAAAGAAAATTATAATTAAATTAAAAAATATATCACTGTATTGAATAATGATTGACCAAAGAAAATATTCAAGGGAAAACAAGTCTGATAAAAACAGAATATCAACAGTAAGGAGACAATAGGGTAGAGGAATAATTATCCATTCATGGATAAATAGAATAAGGAAAGCAAATGAGCAGATGGAATAACAAGTCCAGCAAACAGGCTAACAAAGCCAATGTCCCAGAGATGTGCTCTACCTCCATGGAGACAAATTATCATAACTTTCCTCTTAAATCTAAATGAAGGCATGATTTAATCTGTGAAGTTGTTTTTCTCTCAGACAACCTTAGGAAAAAAAGCCTGCTTTTTACATCTATCTTGCAGAACAAAAGGAGCTGACTTTGTGTTTTTCAACATTCAACTTAGAAAAATCTACTTTTCACTTAAATGGATATGGATATGATTTTAAACTCAATGTTTTAGAGTTAAGAGAGCAAATTAAGAATAAGCTATCATGTTTAAAATTGATCAGAATTGACAGATCCAATAATTCTAATCTGGAAAAAAAAAATTTCAGTTATATTTTTAAAAAACCCAAATAGCTTTCTAAAATGATATGATGCTATTTTGTAAATAACAATTCATTTGTAGTACCAGAAATGCACATTCTGTTAAGGGTGTAATTGTATAGTTTTATCCTAGTCAGATAGGGATGGAAATATTCTATTACCTAGACAAGTAATCTCTTTCTGTTCTTGAAGACTCTTGCCCTGCCAACTCTGTTTTTGTAGCAGAGTGACCTTTCATCTGTCCTCACAGCTGTGATTGTCTTACCTCATCATCAACTCTTCTTGCCTAAATTACTCTAACAACTTGCTAACTGATCTTTCTGCCTCTATTTTTACCCCTTTGCAATCCACTTTCCATGCTGATTTCAGAATAATCTTTCTAAAAGACAAATCTGAGTGTTTACTGTCCTTGCTCAAATTCCAACTCTCGCTCCCATCACGATCAGCCTCCACTCCAAATACAGTGGCATAGCCATATACAATCCTAAATCAGTTAACTCCTTCCTCTATTTCCCACATGCTTTCCATACCAACCTCCCTCCAATCCCACTTGTATTTCTGAATTACTGTGCTATTTAGTACATGAATTCACTCAACAAACACTATTGAATATGTTCTCTAATGGCTCCATATCTTTGACGTGCTCTTCATTTTGCAGCATTGCTCTTCTTTTTGTCTAACTGACAAGTTGTCTCTCACTTTTAAATCTGACCTGAAGTAGTATCTACCTAGTGAAGAGTTCTCCATATTCATTTCTGCCCCCAGGCAGAGGGCCTGTATAAATTCACTATGACACTTACATTTAAAGATTGAGCTAAAAGAGTAGGGCCTTGCTTGCCCAGTTTCACAATTGTACGACTCTCCACAACATACTAGACACATTTTGTGGGACATTCTGAGCCCATACCCTCTTACCTTTTCTGAAAACTACCTGTCAAATCGAGCTGCTGCAGGTGGCAATTGTGTAATACAGGATTTTGCCCAAAACTCCCAAAATTTAACTGCTAGGAGTAAACTTCTTCTCCAAGATGGACAAATGGACCAATAAAATTCACCATCTTCAAAATCGTAATTGTGATTTACTTTTTATATCCTTAATTTATTCATCTATAAAATAGGAACACTGATATTGATTTATCAAATTCATCATGAGGATTTGGTAATAAATGGGAAATAGCTAATACAGAATAGGTTCTTAGTAAATGGTCCCTGATTTGTGTCTGTTATTTCTACTGACCTCACATGTGGTTTCATCAGATGAGAAAATTTTGTCTGAGGATTTTGCAAATTGTTAAGTGGTATGCCAGTAGCTACATTTTTCTAATGTAAAACCATACTTTCCAAACTGACATATGTGAATTCTTGTGATGAAAGTGTACAGTGTTGTAAGCCACAGGCTAGGGGGATGTATCAGAAAACCTCAGTGAACATTCTTGTGATATAGATTGCAAAATTTCCCTAAGAGTTCAAGTTAAAGCATTAAACCTCATATATATATGTATATACACACACACATATATATGTACATATATACACATGTATATCTATCTATCTATCTATCTATCTATCTATCTATCTATCTATATGTTGGGGGGAGGAATAATAAACAACTGGAATTTTTCTCATATGCTCTAGGATATGGATATTTTCTCTCTTGTTCTAAGCAGAACTTTGGTGAAAAATGTTTAAAGTAATTACCTAAAATGTTATGAAATGAACAGTTAATACACAAGTTAAGAAGTTGCCTCAATTCCTTCAGTTTTGGATTCTTGGATTAGAGAAAAACACAGAGAAGACTTATGAAAGCTTACATCAAGAAAAGGGAAGCCAATTTCCTACACCACACTCATCTTGGTCACTTCCTTATAATTTATATTCTAAGAGCCTAGGGAATTTATGTTTTTCTCACCCTTAAGGACATAGAGTTAGCAGTCTCCAAGATGCAGAAGTGGGTCAAGCTAGCATAAAGAAAATAAATCACAGTTAAAGGTTTGTGAAGACCCTGGTTCACTTTTTTTTCAGAAAAGGAAGAAATTCATAAAACATCAGGGTAAAAGGTATAAGTAAATATCAGGGATCTGATATAAAATGTTGATGCAACTTTAACACTTGAGTTACATGCAATGTCCAGAGGACTCAGTGTGAAATGTGGCATTTTTACCAGAAGGAGCAATTATAGCATAGAACAATGGTACAGAAATCCTGTAAGACATTGCCATTTACTCAGATATTTGGAAGACAACCAAGAATAGAAAATAGGTGGCAGCTATAACAAAAAAAAATTATGTTCTAAAAAAGTATAAAATTATCTTTCACTTTTACTTTAAATTTATTTATTCATTTTTAAATGAACATGGCTATCACATAGTTCAAAATTGAAAAGATATTCAGTGAAAAGTCTCCCTGTCACTCTTGACCTTCAATCACTCAAGCCCCATCTGCTCAAACAACCAATGTTACCAATTTTTTATGTAGTCTTCTGGAGATATGTCATGTTTACATAAGCAGATATGCTTCCATGATTTTCATCACCCCTCTTTTGGGGTGGTAGCATTTCATAATACTGTTCTGCTCCTTGCTTTCTTCACATAGCAACACTTACTCCATAATATCACATAAAGTGTTTTCTCCCTTTTTAAAAATCTGTAGCATATGCCATTCATAAATGCACAACAATTTTATTTACCCAATGAATGAAATACTTCTGATTTGTCTCTCTCACATTTCAACTGACATCTCTTTGAAAGAGAAGGGGTAACTAATTTCTGGTCAGTCCAAGAAATCCAGTTTTATGCTCTATGCTCGGCACACATTGGATCATCCATTCTCCAAGGTCCAGGTTTGGGTAGCAGAGAGGATGCTAGCTTCCTCCTGTAAACTCATTACATCAGAAATGGTGCTGCTACTGTACATTGTTCCTCATATTATTCCCCTGTCTATTCATGAAGTAATTAAGCTAATTGAGATGATTTGTTGAAGCTCCCCCAAATTCAAATGAAATTTATTCCCATGAATTATTAAAATTTTTACTTTCTACAGAAGATAACAGCATTTCAGTCTCAATAGGCTATATAGTTATTTTTGGAAAATGAGTAATAGTTTTCATTTGGAAAGTTATTGAAATATTTTCATGACATATTTATATTTTAACTGTTTATCTCAAATTAGACATCCTAATGTTAATCTGGAAGACACATATATGTTTTTTTATTTTTTGATATACTTTAGTATATCTAGTTTACAACTGTCACAAAGTAAAAGATTAAGTTAGGTGCCTTTGTAAATGAAAACCTATAGGAAAACCTCTTGGAATAAGGCTTTGGGAGAAACCATTTCTTTTTGGCTATTTATAAGTATCTCCTTAAACTGTTCTCTGAGATATCACTAAATAGTTATATATTATAAGAAAAATAAAAACTAAATCCTAAGTTATTAATACAAAACTTCAATAATAATCATAGCTAAGATTTATTGAGTGTTTCATATATGCCCTACTATGCATTATTCCCTATAACTTTTAAAAAATCCCAAGAGATATTAAGTCTCTAAATATGATATGTCTGATTTCAAATCAAATGTGTAGTTTATTACATCTCAAACAAGAAGCAGTACAATTAATCAAAGTATGCACCTAAATTATCGACATAGTTTTGCCATCTAAACAGTAGCTTGTTTATGCCAGCAGCAAAGAAGCCTGGAGAGCAAGTGGTGATGAAACTAGGAAAGACATTTTCCACAGCTTAAGAACTGAATATTTTTCCTCACAAGAAATGGTCCAAAGCCTGGAAGAAGTGGTAGTCAGTTGGTACAAGGTCTGGTGAATATGGTGGATGACAGAGAGTTTCCAAGTCCAGCTTCTATAGTTTGAGCAACATTTTTTGTGCGACATGTGGTTGAGAGTTGTCTTGCAAGAGGATTGGCCTGTCTCCATTGACCAATCTCAGCTGCTTAATCACAAGCATCCTCATCATTTCTTGCAATTGGTTACAGTAGACATCCATTGTAATTGATTGACCAGGTTTCATGAAGCTGTAAGTGGGTAATACCAGCTCTGTACCACCAAACAGACACCATTAGTTTTTTTTTTTTTTTTTGATGAATATTTAGTTTTGGAGTGTGTTATAGCACTTCATCTTTATCCAACCATTGTGCCAAATGCTTGCAATTGTCAAAAAATAATCCATTTTTCATCACACATCACAATACAGTGTAGAAATGGTTCGCCTTTTTTCATGACAGCAAAGAAAGGTAAGTTTCGAGACAATTTATCTTCTGATGCTCATTTAATTCATGTGGAATCCATCTATACAGCTTCTTTACCTTGCCCATTTGTTTCCAATGATACAGTATTGTTGGAATAGTAATGTCAAATCTTGCTGCTAATTCACAGGTAGGTTGAGATGGATTTGCTTCCACTACAGCTTTCAGCTCATCATTATCCACCTTGGTCTCAGGTTGCCCACATGGCTCATATTTAAGATTAAAATCACTAGAATGGAGCTTCTCAAACCATTGATTGTGCATTCATTAGCCACATCCTTCTCAAACACTTTGGTGATATTTCGAACTGTCTGCGCTGCCTTGGTTCCATAATGGAACTCATATTCAAAAATAACGTGAATTTTTTACTTATCCATGGTTTCACAAAAATTGCTCTAAAAAAACTTTGAAAGATAATCACAAGGCAAACCATTCATTTGAAAGACTGAGGATGTACCTTCACAATAAAAATAAAACACGAAGTGTCAACGTGAAATGTCAGAGATATCAACTGTAAAACTTAGTACTTAAGGAAATGAGACATTTCACACTAGAGATGATGAATAAGAGAGTACGGAAGTGCACAAAGAATTCTCAGTTGCAGACCTATGCTCTTGAACCGCAAGCTATGATTTTTTTCTATTTTATATATTTTTTCCCTTACTAATATTCCAATCTGGCTAATCAAAATTATTTCTCATTATAAAGCATAATTATAAAGTACAATTAATTATACTGTTATTATCTTAAATACTGGCATTTCTCATTATCTGGGATAGGAGTTAACTATACATATGAAGAGCACTTACTAGATGTAAGGTCATTGGCTGAATGCTCAGAAGGAAATACAAAGATCAAAGTCATGGCCGGTAACTTTAAGAGCTCATCATTGGCCTGCTGTGAGGTCTGCTTTTCAAGTGTACACTCCACTCATAAATCAACCCAACCCATTGCATATTGTTTCCACCGTGTTTTCAGGCTAGGCTTATAGGAATTAATAATCATGGAATGGGGAATTTCTTTCATATGTCTGTGAGAAACAAATGCCTTCAAAATGACAAAGTAATATCTAAGTGGGAGTATTTTTTAAAATACATTAGAAAAAAGGTTGCATTAGGGAACTAAGATAGAGCTCTGAAAAAGCATCATCTTGGTTAATAAATTCACCTGGTGGATTCAGGTCCATTTCTAGGTTAAACTGTGCTCAGTTCTAACAATTGAAGTAGAAACAACATCAACCCTCTTCATTTCCTTCCCCACCTGCTACCACTGGCACTTGAAGCCCTGCCTGTGCACAGTAAGTGGATTGTGCTTTTGTGTCCCTTTCTCCAGATAATGTATGATTGAGCCTTGCTACACAGCTTGGTAAATATACAAGCTCCCCTGTATATTGTACAGTCTATGCAGCTGAATACACTGGCCTTATCTAGATCAAGATCTAACTGTGATACTTACAAGCTGTATGATCTAGAGTGAGACGATAAATATCTCTTGTCATGACTTTATTCATCAGTAAAATAAGTGAAGTAGATTATTTGATTCTGCAGTCTCCTTTTAGCTCTAACTTCTGTAAGTCATGACGTATCTCCAAGTACAGAGGAGATGAAATGGGTGTTGACAATAGCCTGAACACTACCTGTCAAGGAACGTAAAAGAAAAATCATATATAAAATAATCATATATATGTTGGGAGGGTACCCAAAGGTAATTAGTGATTTTTCCCTGTGTGGTGAATTTACAGGAGAATTCAGAGTGTATCCATATATACAGACTATGTTTTAATAAAATTACATGTAATTTATTGCATTTTCCCAATATTCTGAATTAAAAATTAATTACTTTTAACAATAAAAATGATGCAATAGATATAATGAGAGAGCTAAGAAAACACTGGAAAAAAGTAACTAGCAAAGGTGACATTGTGTTGGGTTTTGGAGAAAAAATGATTTTGGGGTAAAGAAATATAAAAAAGAGAACATTTTAGGAAATAAAAACATGGATCAAAATGAAGTAGGAAGTATGTGTTATTCAAGACAAGTCAAGTTCAATGTGCAACACTCTGTAGAGTGAGAAGGCTGGTATGAGGCTGCTATAGCTGAGACTGGGTAAGGGAGTCGCTATATGTCTTTGTAAAGCAGTCATGTTAGGGATACGGAGTGCAACTGACGGTTTCACAGAAAGATTTCTCAGATGGAGTTGTCTGATTATATAGTTCCTCCTTCTTGCTTGTGCCCTACCTCCCAGGTATCAGTTTTTTCATCTGGAGAAACTGTGAGATATTTGACAAGGCAGCAAGGAGAGTGGAGAGGCAAAAAGTCAGCACTTTCTTCAACCGATTCACTCTTGGGTATGAGTGACTTTGTCACTTTTCCAGGTATTTTGAAAGAGGATCATGGAATGAAGCAAGGATTGGTTTCATATGTTATGGAATTTCAGCCTCTGTTGACGGTTAAGGCAAAATGGCATCACCTAGTTGATCGCCTACTACGCTCACCCTGAACATCGTCTTAATAATCTTTATGTATGCTTTGCAAATGGTTTATGTATCTGCAAAGTGGGTATTTAAGAATTTAATCTGATTAGTTGGTATGAGCTAACTATGTTAGAAGTGCAATGACGATATTGTCATTTTAATGTTTAATCTCACTGTAGGACTTCTGGGCCACTATCAACAGGGAGTAATACATGACCTTAGCAGACACTGAGCCCTGTCAGTTCTGTTTTGGAAATTTTCACATTCAGTGGGGTGGCCTCATGGTCTCCAATAATTTAAATCCTGCACATTCCATTTATGTGACAAACTCCTACTGTTTTAGGAGACTCTCAAGCACAGTTGTGACAGGTGGCCGTGTAATTCAAACGAGCTGTGGTAGTTTTCAGGTCAAACAATGCAGACTTAACTTTCTTAGAGTCTCCTTTGACGCAGATGTTGCTTTCTTTTTTATTACCTAAGCTTTACCTGTGGAAACTATTTTTGTTTATTCTCTACAAGTGTGCCTTGAGGCAATAGCAACAGGGAGGGTTAAATCTGCACTTTTCACTGTCAAAACTGATAGTCTATAAAATATCCAGTTTTGTTTTTGTTTTTGTTTTTCATGATGTGACATTCAAATAAATTCATATTTTCTCCACCATGGAGTTAGAAGCTTGATAAATAGAGATGACTAGGACTTTCTTAGTCAACCTGGATTGAGGTGCATGGTATGCATTGGCATGTGGAACCGAGTTAGAATTAACACAATATCAACTAATGTTTTCTACATACTCAATGATGAGTTTATTTATAATTGCTATTGAAGAGTACTTAAATTCTTAAAAAGGGACAGGAAGGGTATAACAATGTTTGTTAAAATTAGCAAATTGGTAGAAGAAAAATATCATTTTATTCCATTTTAGGCAGTTTATTTGCTAAAGGGACAAATGTTATTTTTTCCTATAAGTAGACTCTACATTGTAGGAATAGGGTTGACTCTGAGGGCACTTAAGAATTAGGGTAACCAGTTCATTTTGGTTTGCCCAGGTCTTTCACAGTTTTAGCACTGAAAGTCCCACATTCAGGGACTCCCTGGGGTACGAGACAAACGGGGATAACCATTCCTCTTTTCCTTTCTCTGCCCTGCTTTTACTTCATTCTACATAGTTCTTCAAATTCTAGCAAAAGCAAACTCCATTGTAATCAATAAATAAGTACATGATAGAATTGGATCTTATATGAGAGCATCTACGTTTAGCTCGGTTTAGAGTCTACTGTGATACCCATTTGCCAAGACCCCTTGAAGTATCAGTTCAAAGAGATGTTGGCATTTCTCAAGTATAATGTAGAAGCTATTT
The DNA here is from genome assembly GCA_963574885.1 of Lepilemur ruficaudatus. Classification (NCBI taxonomy): domain Eukaryota; kingdom Metazoa; phylum Chordata; class Mammalia; order Primates; family Lepilemuridae; genus Lepilemur; species Lepilemur ruficaudatus. The sequence goes on from CAUYRT010022879.1 coordinate 22,533, forward strand.
TTCACCCTGAGAAACTCAAACTTAAATCTGCAAATGAGTGACTTAGAGCATAAACTAATGAATCTGCAAGAAGGTAACTGCCAAATTGCTCGACAGCATGCTAGAAGGCTACTTAACAAGAAACTACTCTGAGTCCTTGCTGAGCCAACTTATCATTATTTCATTATTTAAAAATGAAAGTGCCTAAAGACAACCTTTCTGGATCTGTTACAGCAAAGCCTTATTACTAGAATATGTGCGTGCTATTTTTTAATGCTGGGCTTGCGGAAGGGTGCTCTGAGGACAGTGAGGAAATCACTCTCTGTCAGTGGACTAAGGCAGTAACCCTCCTAAATCCTACCTCCAGGTTGCAGTTGACAGGAAAATCTGTGGAAAAGTTACTATTTTATCTGGGGAGCTGCAGCAATTCAGGAGAATATAATAGTTTTCAGTATGAATTTACAGCATAGCAGTCGTCGTAGATAACCTGGTAGGGGTCCAATCAGTTCAATTATTCTGAATATTTAGGATGCTAGAAAACTATGAGCAAGACAAGCACAGATGTTGTTTCTTAGGTGACTTATGCTGACAGAATTTGCTTTTTTTATTCACAGTGTCAAATCAGAAAAACTGCATTTATTGCAGTGTGGGGGAAAAAAATCAAAATAGTTCTAGAGTCAAAAAACTTGAAAGCCTTCATTTTAGACTTGTCTGTTACAATTCATAACAAGTATGGTTTCTTTGAAGATTAATAAGCCATATTAATGCTATAGGGAAATACTGTTGCATATGTAAATATTCCCATGAAAACAAATCTAGGGGACTAAAGTAAACATCAATATGTTTAAAGTAAAAAAAAAAAATCAACAAAAGCAAATGCGGTATTTATTCAAGGCTCCTGTCCTTTGCCATAGAAGGCTTTTGATTCAAACTGTTGGGCTCTAAAATGAGCAAACTTTTTAAGTAGGTAAATTGCCATGTGTATGAGAACTATATCCTCAGTCTCCCACTCTAAAAGGTGTGCACATTTAGAGATCTTAACTGTGCAAAAAGATTAAAAACAGTCCTCAGTTTTGCTTAGAGCCTTATTTTCTTCCTCTTTTTCAAAAAAATTCTGCAAAGTTAGTTCTCAAAAGAATTGTTCTGACAGTTATTGGAATGGGATTGCCGGACAGCCCCAGCAAGGTCATGTAGTAGGTTACAGTTGTAGAAGAAGATGGTTAGGAGGAGTCTATATTTATCCTAGAATATACTTTGGAGAGTGTTTTTCCCTTACTTGTTCCCCCATTTCAGTTTGTTTTCTGGTAATGTGGTTCTGATTCTTAGAATCAGATTGCAGAAAAAATTAATGTTAATTAAATGTCTCATATTAGTTAGTCAATGTTTTACTGAAAAAAACAACCTTTAAAGAGACTGACAAGATTCTGAATTTTTATTATCTTTAAAATTGTTTCAAAACAACAAGGAGAAGTAGCTTTATTTAGGTAAAATTTTTTTCTGTCATTATGGCACTGATATCTCTTATATTTCTGACAGTTATTTTTAAATTTTGTAAGAAATATCTCTGATAGTTTGAGACTCTCAGGGTAATTCTAAGGACTACATCAAAAGTCCCCTTCCATAACATCGTATCTCAACACTGGTTGAAAATGTAAAAAAGTCTTAAGTGCAACTTTAATGATTTATACCATTAGCATGGAAGATATCCAGAGGAACATGGAGAATTCAAATTTGAGGGTAGAATAAGAAGCATTGCTCATGAGGTTAAGCAATTTTACATATGAACTTTGTAGCTACTCTCTCACCTTGAATAGTTTCATGGTTTATGATTTGTTTTATAAACTGTGTGATGAAGGCATTAGCCATCCATCTGTTAGAAATATTTTAGAAAGTGCAATGGATTAGTTCACCTATAATAAGTTTGTACAACACCATATGATAACAAATTGAGATAGTATAAAAGGTTTAACATGAATGAAGGACATATAGGTATTGAGAAAATCAGAGGTGGTGGCATGCGGAAAATAAGTAAGCTCCAAATTTTGCTAGAAATGTCAGTCATAGTGTATTATTGTATAAAATACACATATACATGCATATATACAGTTAAATAATTTTTCTCATTGCTGAAGGTTTACATGTGCTTAATCTTATAGTTACCATTGCCAGATGCTTTTTATTTTGTTATTTCTCCTGAAAATATTAGCTTTGAATATTTTATTATTTTCACTTTTCTATTTTGGAGTATAGTTTTATTTTTACCAGTTTCATTCATTTAAGCCACTTTTGCATGTTCAAGTTTTAAATGAGATGCATTTATTCTTATTATTTCATGTTTAACAATTAATTTTTTAAATTATGAACTTCCTTCTGACTACATCTTTGTCCATTACTCAGACAAGTTTTGATAAATCATTTTCGAAATGATTTATTTTATTTTTTTCCTAAATAAAGCCATTTAAAAATTGACCATAATTTCCCCTTTTAATACATTTTCTTGAGTAAAATATTAAGGAAATGGGACTTTTTGAGAAAAACATATTTGACTTAAAATGACTCAAGAGGATATAGAAAACACAAATTATCCTCTATACCTAAGTATATTAAGAAAGCTCTCAAAATTGTTCAGAATTATACCAAGTCCATAAAAATCAGAATATTTCACAGATGTGCTCATTTAAACCTTTCACAACCTACATTTTCTTTTGCCATTCAAGTATTGTGGCATTTTTTAAAAAAGGGAATTCTCTAGCCCAAATTGCTGTAACTTTCAACAAAACCTAATGAAAATAAAATTAGAAACAAAAAGACTGTTAGAGACAAATATCACATGAATGAAGCTGCAAAAACTCAGAGTAATATATTAATGAATAAATCTAAGAAAATATGAAAATCATAAGTGAAACATCAAAAGTAGAACTGATATTTGGATGTTACTGCAATCAGAGAGCAGGAGTGAGCAATATCTCTTCATATTGTTAAAAGCATGAGAAACAGTTAAAGAAAAACAATTAAAAATCAAGATTGAATAATAGGGCTGATTAATTAAACATCAATCTAAAAATCAGTTGTGTTCTTATACCAATAACTACTTAGGAAATATGAAAAAAAAGATTTCACTTATAATAGCTCAAGAAATTTAAAGCACCCTAAGATAAAGGTACAAAGATATGCATAAAAACTATATAAAACATTCAAACTATAAAATATTCCTGTTAAAATGAAATGGAGGTTGATACAAGTGTTTCTGAGAAAATATGTATCAATGACTTTTATCAATATCAAAAAGACATCTTTGCATCTATTGCAATATGATTGCATTTATTTCAGTGCAGGCTTAGGCTCTCCAACAAATATCACCATACAGTGACTTGAGTAAGAAAGTTTATTTCTTCTTAATCTAATAGTCAGGAGATGACAGACCCAGGGATGTCAAGGTGGTTCTGTAAACTTTAGCATGTGGCTTCCAAATTTTCTGCCTGTTTTGGTTCTCCCTAGTAAGCCAGAAGGAGGAAATAGAGAGGCCAAGGCACGTAATCTTGAAGAAGATGTCCCAGAATTTGCACACATCTCACTGGCAGGAAGTTAGTCACATTGATACATCTGGCTGCAAAGGAGGCTGGGAAATGAAGTCTCAGCCATTCGAAAACATGCCTAGTAACAAACCAACTCGAAATTTAGTGGCTTAAAATAATAATGATCATATTATTATTTCTCACGCTTTCAGAAGATCAGGAATTTAGGAAGTGTTCTTCTTTCTGGGTGGTTTTGATTCAATGTCTCTCCAGCTGTAATTAGAAGGTATCTGGAGGAGGAACAGAGCTGCAGTGTGGTGGAACAGCAGTTGGTGGGTCAGATATTTCTCTCTCTTGTTGTTCTTGAGCTTTTCCATGAGGTCTCTTCACATGGACCAGTGGTGCTTTCTCCCAGCATGGCAGCATCTGGGCGATTGGACTGTTTACATGGCAAGTCAGGGTTCCTTAGAGAAAGTTTTCCAGAGAATGAGGCTGAAATTTCATTGCCTTAAAATGGCACTGTAAGAAGCCTTAAAAAGTCACCCAGTGTCATTTCTATTGTATTATACTGGTCAATGCAGGAAAAGCCACCAGATTGAAGAGGAGACACAGAATGCCCCTTTTAATGGAAGAGTGTCAAAAGATTAGGGACATATTTTAAAATTATCATGATTAGTCAAAGGCAGAATGAGAAAATAGACATTGAGAAATACCCTATTAGTCTCTGTCCAGACCCCTCTGGTTTCCTAAGTATGTGCACATTCTGCTTCCCACATAAAAAACACCACACTGACACACACACACACACGCACACACACACACACACACACACACCCTGCAGGAAGTTAACCCAAGGTTCCACGTACCTTTTACATCCAGTTCAAAGACCAAAATCTGTGGCTAATGCTCTTTTCTTTTTATTAATTCCTAAAATGATTTTTAGGGATTGGGGAAATGATATTATTAAAGATAAACACATCAGTATTTATGGAATATTAGGAACAAAAATGTTTAAATAAAGTATTGTTTGGAAAAGAGAAGATTTGAAAATACTCAGTTGTCCGTAACAAATATAGCATCCTTCTTGGCAGAATTCTAATTACCCCAGAGAGGGTAAGTTCCTTGATTAAGCCTGTCTTGCCAACCCTGATTTTTCTCTCTAGAGGCAACTTCATTTTTCACAATCTCTTGTGACCCCTACCTGACTCTTTTCAAGTTCTCCCTTGATCATTACACCTGATGGCCACTCTGTCAGTGAATACTGAAAAATATGGAAGTTTGACAACCTGAGAACTACTATGGAGCTTGAACAATCATAGGCTTTTGTGATTAGGCTTGTAATTTATTTAGCAATACAATTCCTTTAAAAATTCAGTAGTCTTTGGTCAACTTGCTTCCAGTTAGTTTTATGTGAAATAACTATTCCTTCCCAAAGATCTCTTTTGGTTACGGTGCCTAACCTTGTTGAATCACTTCTTATATTGGATGGCTTCTGAGCTTAGGTCATCATCCCTGTCTCCCCTCTAATGGGGCTCCGTGAGGCATTTGTAACCATAAACTCATGTGGTGTGACAACACCCTTAATCTTATCTTTGCTTACAGTATGGCTTTTGGCAGTAATCTTAATTCCTGCTGTTTCTATAAGGAAGCAGTTGTAATTTTTAACCTGATAATGCCTCAAATTTCTGGACATTTGATCAGTTTATACTCCAGGTCACTTGCACACAGAGCCTCCCTTAATCACAGCATTCTTTTCCATATGTGTTTATAAATTGGCCAATTTATGGCTAAATATCTTCTCACCATATATTACTAAAAGCAGTCAGGAGCAGCCATCAAAAACTAGCATTCTACATTTTCTCAACCAGCTCCCCTAAGACTGCAGCTGTGGTAGGTATTGAGTCTAACTTCTAGGTGATCACAATCAAGTGTTCTGCCAAATGCTTTACCTTGTCATAAAACAGGTGACCAAACTTCAGGACTATAATAACATCTGTGTCCTTTCTACATTTTAAGCAATTTCTAACACAAGTCTTTCTATTCTAGGATTTTTGTCATTGTCTCACATCCCAGAATACAATTCTATTTGTTAGGTTTTGGGCTTAGGTGGTAGAAAAAAATACTCCATCATACTCTGTCTTAAATAAAAGAGAAGTTTATATCTCTCTCAAATACCAATTCAAAAGTGAATGGTCTAGGGCAACATATTTTAAGAAAAGGGCTTAGAATTTGCCCACACCAGGTCCACTCACTCTCCTTGGCACTAATTTAATCCTATAGCCCCAGTAAACTGCAAGAGTAGGCAGCCCATATCCAGCTAACATTTGGGGTAGGTTTTCATGACATCCAGGTAAAAAGTAATGTATTTGTTTTTGAGAACTTAACAAAATCATTCAAAAATTGACCTGTAATAAGCAGCATATGAGAATAATAATAGAATTCCTAAAAACAAAGAACAGTAGAGTTGGACAGGGTATTGGGTAAGGAATTTGTCCTAAAACATATTCCAGTGAATTTAATAATTAAAAGAGTATGTTGCTGATACAGGAATAGACAAATAGCTAGAGAATATAATGCAGAGACATGTCTCATGACTTGTAAAAACATAGCATATGATAATGATGGCATTTGAAGTTGGTAGTGGAAAGATTAATTATAAATGATATATATTAGATTAGAAAATAGCCATCAGAATGAACTAAATGAACTGTAAAAGTTCCAGAAGATTATCTAATTGAATATCTGTACAATCATGGAACAGGGAGAAATTTTTTAGAGCAAAGATATTAAAGGACAATATTGACATACATGATTGATAAATTTTGCAAATAAAAAAATCATCATAAAACTTATTAAAATGTAAGTGAAAATCTGGGGAATCTATATAACTTATAGAATACATAAAAGATTTATATTTTATTAGAGTATACAGTTATTACAAATAAATAAAAAGATCAACACCATTATCCAAAAATGCCCAAGGTCATAAATCACAAAACTACATAGAATGTTCTGGAAACTTTTGAAAGAATGTTAAACATTACTAGCTTTAAAAGGAACAATTAAAACATTGAGGCCATTTTTTAATTATCAGGTAATATATCAGGTAATATATCAGATAATTTTTTAATTATCCAATTGAAATTGGAAAGTCATGGTGAAATGAGAATATTCATGCACTGCTACAGCAAGTTCAATTTAATAATTTTTGTAGCATATGGCAATATATATCAAAAATTTTAAACTATTTATACTGTTTTAATGATAAATCACAACTCTTTGGGAGTTCTGAAGAAGAACAGAATTGTGAAAGTTTGTAAAAACTTATCTATAAGAATGTTCATCAGACTGCCTTTTGTACCAGCAAAACACCACAACTTCATAACAGTCCCTCAAAGAGGGTTACATAGGTAATACGTGCATATGATGAAATTCCTGGCAATATTAAAATTTGTGCTACATATATTTATTTATTTACTCAGAATAATACTAATGATGTTTAAGTGAAAAATTTGCATCATGTATAATATACGTACTGTATATATAAACATCTATATATACATATGCATGTAGGAAAACATAAATATATGTTTACGTATTTTTTTCTCTAAGATGATAAATGCTTGAGGAAGTTCATGATTAGGGAAAAACTATTACTTTAATTAAATTAATTAGCTGAATCAGGTAAAAAAGAATTCTCTTGTGAATGAATTGTCTGCTGAATACACTTAGCCATGTAATTAGAAATGGTTATAGATGGAATCTTTTTGATGAAATTGAATGTTTTATTGAGATTGTACTTAATTATATTATATTGGTTAAATTTGTATCTGAATCAAAATTTAATCAAAAAATACGAAAATACTCATTTGCACTTATTGATAATATATACTTTTCTGTGCTTTTAACTTTATTATGAATGAAAAAATCTTAAAAATTCAGAAATCATATATTTTTCTATGTATATGTATATATGTAAGGATGTGTATGTGCTTATTTATTTATTTTTTATTGTAAACACATACTGAGTACCTTCATTTTTAAATATAAGCCAACACTGCTTTTGTTAACTTTCTATAGTTTGCCTAAAATTAACCCGTCTTTATATTCCATGATATCCCTCTTCAGTTTGGAATGTGCAATGTATGTCATCTAGTTAAGTGGAAGCTTGATAATCTAATGTAAAAAGCTTGAACATCAGAAATCAGCTAAAATCTTTTATGTGACAATTGGCTCACAAATTTCTGCCTGGGCAGATGGTGTTGGTTTTAAAAGAAAGACATAGTTTGCCTGGAGAATTTCAGAGAAATCTGGGCATCTTTTTCAGATTCTGGTAAAGGAGAAAGGTGTCATTTTCTTGACAGCCCCAGCGGTTTCTGTTACTGTTTGCATGACAGATGCCATGAACAGATTGATGTGTAAAGAAAGGTAAGGTACAAGAAAATCGTACATTAAAACTCATTAGCTGGAAATAGACACGCTCCGCAGGGAGCCACTCAGGAGCATTTTTTGATGTATAGAGAATGTTTAACATTCTTAATATATGTGCTTTTTAATGTGCTGGGACTAGATTTACATATGTGATGCTTTCTGAAATGGGAAAAAAACACGTGGCTCGATGACAAGTAGACTGCCATGAATACGTGGCAGAAAAGAATCAGTCTTAAATACAACTTTCAATATAAAATGCACTTTATTATTTTATTTATTTATCCTCTCTGCCTGGGCCTATGGAACTAAAACCCAATCATGGTACTATCTATTACTATTAAAAACAAAAAACAAGCACCACTCAACATATAACATTTTGAAGGAAGAAATTGAAAGCCATATTATTTTTATGTCCTCATCAACTTTTATTTTTTATTATTTTCTCAAGAATGTAAAATATCTGATCAATTTATGAAAAAAAATACTACTTTTTGCTAAGGCTATTGTGTCTTTGACCCAGGATATTTTAAAGAATATTTTCTTTGCTAGAGAAAGGGCTAGATAAATGACTTCTATCAATCCTATCTATTAACCTGGAGAATAGTTTTTTTACATTTACAAATTTATAGATTTCTGGTACCTACACAGTGCTTGAATGAATATAAATCATAAACCAAGTTCCTCAACACTAATAGTGACACTCTGATGTCAGTCATCATAAGCACTGTTTAAAAGCCTACTAGGGCCCTGCCTAAGGTCAATTTAGCATTCCAGAATAAAGATAATCACAAGTGCTAGGTCAGCAAAGGACCGTGAGACTGTAGTCCCTGCAAGCCATGGGGAAAGAACTGATAGAAATTCTGGGCTGCATTTACCATGCACGAAACTCCAAGGCTAATTTGTCTGAACAGCAAGTAAATATGCCCCATTATTCGCATACACACACATGCACACACACACACAGAAAAAATAAAGAAACTCCTGGGAGAGATTTATACAAATTATTTACAGAAATAGATCAGCTATGATCTTAGACTGTCTAAGGTAGATGTAAATGTACAATAACAGGGCAGAAAATGGTCTTCATCTTCCTTGCTTCTATTCTGAATATCATTTTCCTTAGTTGAAAAAATGGAAGCTAAATAGAGCATGCTTACTTTTGCTTCTTCTCTCATCTTTTAACATTACGCCACTTAATCTAGACAATGGATGCATCACTTCTTAGTAAGCATTTCAGAATATTGCCTCCAACTCTGTGCCTTCATGGAAAACTCCCCTTCCTCCCCTCTTTTGAAGTGTTGCTCCTTTTTGTTCTCTCTGGCGAAAGAGGTTTACAATCCCACATCTCATGTGGTATGTTTTACAAACCCTGTCACAGCTCTCATAACCACCTGTGTAACTCCTTGACCATAACTTCCCACTCACACAAAATTGCTTTCATTTATGAGGCTCATTTTTTCTAGCTGTGATACCATAAAATACCTTATTGCCCTTATTCGCCAATAATTTTCTCTTGTTTGTTATGGAATTTGGCACATGGCTATATTCCTGTGAATGTCCAGTTATTTGATCCAAGAATCCAGAATTGTTTGATATTCTCAATACCAACCACTCTCACTATCATTAGCTTCGGTCATCTGTTCCTGTGCTCTCACCTGAACCCTGTTAACCCTTACAACTGCTCTAACTTGAATTTATATATGAAGATGTCTACCATAGCCTCCTGCCTTCTTTCATTGCCTTATTCTCCTAGACACATTCTTCGACACATTCTTTGTCCCTTAAGCTCAGCTTTATATCTTTGTTGATCACTTCCCTTATGGTTTCATTTCCTTCCTGAACCTTCAGTTAAGGTTCTACTTCTTTGTTCTTGCTTTCCTGAGATGGCTTCCCTAAAAACCCTCACCATTTACCATCTCTAATCACACATTTGGATAGCATATAGTAGACCATGAAATCACATAATCATATATTTTGGTGCTACTAGAAATAATTTCAATTCCATTTGGGTCCACAGTACAGATCAGCTATCTCTAGCCAACCTACTCTATCTAATCCAGCAGCTGTATTAGCCAGGATCGTTCCATTGAAAGAGACAAAAATAAAATATCTGAAGTCTGGGTAGTGATTCTCAACCTTTAGAGTTCATGAGAATATCGCCCACAGAGCTTGCTCAAATAAAAGTTGTTGGGCTCCATTCCAGAGTTTCTTATTCAGGGAGTCTAGGATGAGGACTGATAATTTGTTTTTTTAACAGTTCTCAGGAGTGGGCACTACACTTTAAGAACCACTGATCTAGGAATAGAATTCCCTTCAAACATGTTTGGATATGTGTTCAAAAATACCATAAGAATACATCTATTTCTCTCTCTCTTTCTTTCTCTCCCACCTCCCTGTCTTTCAAGAGAGAAAAAAATGGTACTAACAGCTCCAGGATTAAATATCCCTCTTAATTCATACAGCTAGAGGAAAAATACTGCCTTTTCCCATATCTCTTATAAGACACCTGGGAAATGAAGTGGAAGGAGTTAGCCGAACCAGCTGCCTTATGTTACTAAGGACCAGGAAAGGAGAGAACCTGCAAAGAAAGGATGTTAGTTAGATTGATGTCTTCTGCAGTGTGTTTTCATTTCTTTGCCTTGCTCTTAAAACATTGTACACTCTACACCACTGCCTCATCTATAATAGCTGAGGTTATAAAGCAAGACATCACTCACCTCTTGACCCAAACATGTAATTAAAAAAAAAAAAAAAACATAATGTTTAGGGCCTACAGAGTGTGTATGGCAAAAACAAATAAACAAACAAACAAATGGTTTGAATATGGCTTGTCTCCACCAAATCTCATGTTGAAAACTGACCATCGATGTGGTGGTATTGGGAGATGGGGCCTGGCGGGAGACGTTTAGGTCAGAGGGATGGATCCCTCATGAATGACTTGATACCATTTATATGGTAGTGAGTGCGTTCTCACTCTTGAGACTGGATTGGTTCTCGCAGGAAAGGATTAGTTCCCAAGAGAAGCTAGAAGGGTTTGGTATCTTTTCTCACATGCCTGCTTCCCCTTTAACCTTCTCCACTATGTTTTGATGCAGCACAAAAGCTCTTACCAGAAGCCAAGCAGATGCACGTACCATGCTTCTTGTACAGCCTGTGGAACTGTGAGGCAAATAGTCCTCTTTTTCTTTATAAACTACCCAGTGTCAGATGTTCTGCTATAGCAACACAGAACAAAGATAGTACAATTATTAATATGTGCTTTTATATTAAATACCTGCAACCCTGCCCTATCCCATCAACCAACCCAACACATACACCCCTAAGTCTACCAACATCTTTCATAATACATGACAATGACCTATTTTCTACTGGTTTTCTACACTATCCATTCCTTTGATCTTTGAGTACACTATTTCTCACTACTATTTAACCTCTTGACCATTTCATATCAAAACATTTAATTTTATTTAATAATTTATGTCAATCTCACTATATTTGATTTTGAATAACAGAGATACTGTACCATTCATTCCATCTCCTGAGTTTCTAGAAAAATGTCTGTACAAATCAGTACTTTTGATGAATATATAAAGGAATGAATATATTTTATGAATTTACTTCCCAACCTTCTTCTAAAGGTCAAAGGATAAAACAAAATCATCACTTTAATCAATTAATCATTCATATTCATTGAATTCGTATTTTATAGGTTTATAATTTACGGACCATTCTATCATCTAAAACTGTTTTCATTTTTATTTTTTTAGTCATACCCAAATTATAAACATTCACTAGATGAACTGTTGTTGATGAAAAATATTGCCGTTATTTCATAAAAATATTTTAAACAAGCAAAAATTAATAATATTATTTCTAAACAAGTCAGTACTCAAAAAGGAAACAAATCTAAAGAAACCACCAGAATTAAACAACGCCAAAATTATAGAAAGGAATTCAATAAAGTATCAAGCCATTGTTTTCTTGCATTTATTTTAGTACCTACTTACAAATAAACTAAAATTTTAGAAAGTCCATTATTTAAATATAATTTCTTATCTAATACATAATAGTAAAGATGTGTACGTATTTATCATAAATTCTCTGTAAAGCTTTTAAATGTGAAAAGAACTTTTATTAATAAACATTGGTTGCAGAAATTATTGTTTAATCTATTTACTTTTGTTATTTTCAATCCTCAAAGATTTTTGTAACAGATACACTGAAACAAATGGTTTTAATAAAAATGCATAGTAAATTATTGAGCTATCCATGCATAATTTGGAGAATTACTTTTAGAAGACACGGATGAAAGTCTTTAAAGAGAGATTAAATACTGTGTATTCTTAGAATATTTTCTTCCCAAAAATTTGTGGCATGTTGTGATAATTTTCATAAAACTATCAATGTTAGGCCAATCTACCAGTGCCACTGTGAAGAATCTATGAGATGCTTATGAAAAGTGTGTCATTTAGATTTCTGGAGAAATTTAATTACAACTAGTCAATTTGTATAGTAAAAGATACTTTGCTCAATTTTGAGTATAGATTGAAGCCATAGAAAGAAGGGGAAATAGATGATTATATGGTATCAGAATAATTGGACAAGGGAGGAAATGAATGAGGGAGGAAGAAGGAGGAGTAGGGAGATAAGTGCATGGGTTTCAGACTAGAGGTAACATCAATTAGTACATGAAACACGTGAATGCACATGGAAATAATTCAACCAAAAATATTGATTTAACATCTATAGGTCCACAATTCCTTATACAAAACAATTGAGGCAAGATGCATATGGAAAATTAGAATCTTTTGAATTTTAGTAAGGTTACATGGAAAATATACTTTATGATAGATAGCATTTCAGTAAGGTCTGGTGCAGCATCCTATAATTAAACACATTACTATTTATTCATATGAAATATGTCTTTTCAAATAGCACAGAATAAATAAAGACTATAATTATTTACATATCAGTGTTGGTTTAATTTTGCCAGCAAAGGAGTTCCAGTAAAGTTAGGTTGTTCTGCCAAATGAGAGTTAAAAAAAAATAAAATCAACAAAAACAAAAAAAATAACCCAAACCAAATCAAAACAACTTTTTTCCCCCCAGGGTTCAGATTTTAGAATCATAGATAAAGGATTGTGGCTCTGTATGTATGCTCGCTTGTACAATCAATATCAGGCTTATACTCAAATTCTTTATGGGGAGAAAAGATTCAAATGCCTGAAAAAATTAGACACTGTGTCACCGTAACATGTAATCCAAGGCTTCAATTCTGCAGTTCCACTAGTGTGACACCAAAATAAACTGTTAAATCAATATACACACAAAGAGCAGTTGAAAGACAAATTCGTGTGTAGGGGTTCTTGCATGGCAAAATTCAGAAAGTCCAAGAAAAAAAAAATTCTTATTTTAGTTGTGCAGGTGTTTATGGTTTAACAATAGGTGTAGGAGGTTCTGATAGCTCCCTTCTCCATCTACCTCAAGCTGAGGTCCTATGGATGAGACTGATCAGTGTGAAGGTAATGATAGTAGTATTTGATAGGTATCACATTAGCAGTCTCAGTTGCTGCAGAATCTAAACCAAGGGCACTTATTTTTGCCTATAGGACTAGAGATCTTACTAAGAAGTTCTTGAGTTGAGTCTTGGTGGATGAGTCGTCCTCCAGTCAGGGTGATTTCATGCATGGGATAGGGAGCAGTGACTGCAGACATATTATTATTGCTCATATTGAATTCTGGTGACTCACTAGTTGTAGTGAAGTCTGTGCACAAATGAGACTGAACAGACCAGTGTGGGAAGCACATCATCCCTGGTCACAGCTGTGGCTACTTCACTGAGTATAGCCATTTTGTTAATTGCCTGGATTCCATTCCAGCTCTTTCTTAGTATGCTAACTCTGTTCTTACATCTTAAGTTTCTCTCATTTGTATTCACCTGTGTGTTTCAGTCCTGTTGGATAGAGTCTGATGTGAAATATGACTTAGAATCCATGGAAATTATTTGAAAAATATTTGTGTTAGTATTCCATTTAATAAAGTAACAGCCGGGTTAAGAAATATTGGAATACACTCTGGTCAAAGTCTGTGTTTTCTCCCCAAATAATATGACTCAGTAAATAGACACGTGAGCCTTATTTTTCAGCTGTGCATGATGCAACAGCTTCTTGTCAGTGAAATAGAGGAATTCAAAATAGACAACAGTTGCAGTTACAATATTTGCCGAATCCAATACACATAAAATAATAATGGAGGCAGTCGTCTCTAAAGGCTGGCAGACAGCAGACCAGCTGAGACAAGGCAATGAAAGAAAAGAAATTTTGTTTTTCAAAAACAAAAAGAAATTGGGAACTAGCCAACCCACTGGTTAAAAATAGTTCTCAGTTGGGAACTAAATGGGGAGCATAGTAGCCCTGGTCTCATGGTATCAGCAAAGTAAAAACCATATAAAGAAAAAATACCACCCCCACAAAACCCAAAAACCTAGTCAAAGAAAGAGAGAGAAAGCGGGAAAAAAAAAAGGGGGAGAGAGCAAGAGACCCTAAGACCTTAAACATGACTATAGTTCCTAAAAGGTAAATGGATTTTTCCACTAAAGGTCACTAAACATGACCTTTGGCATGTTTCCATATCATTGCAATTTAAAGGAAAACATCCAACATCTACCAGGGACAATTTGATTTTTATTTCTTAAACTGACCACTGAAAATTTATCTAGAAACATGTCCTAAGAATCTATGGCTCTTTGCTGTATACTGTATGAACCTAAACCATTTGACAAAGCACTAAAGACTCTTGTCTTGTGATTAGATTTAGTGACCCTCATTCAAGATTTGAGAAAAGAATAATAAAAAGTAGTATGTTCTATAAAAAGAAGAAAAAAAAACTTCACACATTTAGCTAATTGGTAATTCTAAAAATTATCTTTGTTTCTTTCTTATTTTCTTTCTTTCTTTTCTCTTTTGATATCTCCCTCTCTTTCTTTTGTTACATTGCTATAGTTTAAACAATTACTGGGCACAGTACTAATAAGTATTTTGGATTGTTGCTCAATCTAGATAAAGACTATAGTGCTTGGACATAATTGGCTCAGTGGTGGTATAAAAGTAAGAATTCGATTTAGAGTTTTTACATTTCATTTGATATAAATTTATATTTTGACTTTTAATATTTAGATTCATATTCAACTCTATTCTTTCTCTAAAAAAAAAAAATCACAGATATGCATGTGGGAAAGTACCATTCAAGAAGTTCCCAAATGACATTTATTACTGAAGTTATATATTATTCAAAATAAGCCTGGGTGTTTTTCTTAAATGTATTCACTACAAAGTTTCAAGGAAATATTTCACTAAAAAGTTCTATGATTTCCATTAAGTAAAAGCGCTCCCTTATTTGCTGAGAAAATTTAAGTAAAGTCGGTAACACTTTTGGCCTCAATTTTTTTCTTTATTTAAAATGAGAGTGTTGAGGCCGGGCACGGTGGCTCACGCCTGTAATCCGGGCACTCTGGGAGGCTGAGCTGGGAGGATCGCTCAAGGTCAGGAGTTTGAAACCAGCCTGAGCAGGAGCAAGACCCCGTTACTACTAAAAATAGAAAGAAATTAGTTCATCAACTAAAAATACATAGAAAAAATAAGCCGGGCATGGTGGCACATGCCTGTAGTCCGAGCTACTCGGGGCGCTGAGGCAGGAGGATTGCTTGAGCCCAGGAGTTTGAGGTTGCTGTGAGCTAGGTTGATACCACGGCACTCTACTCAGGGAAACAGAGTGAGACTTTGTCTCAAAAAAAACCAAAAAAAAAAAAAACCTGTAGTCAAATATATTGATATTTTCCTTTTCGGATTCTGAATTTTGTGTTGTTTCAAAGTCTTCCCATATAGGAGGAGCACAGAGGATTTTTAG
>CAUYRT010022880.1:0-51766 GCA_963574885.1 Lepilemur ruficaudatus
GTACTCTATGGACTACTTTGACAGAGTAGATTTTTGAATGTAACAAGATAGGTCAACTTGAGTGGTAATATATTTTGGGAGATCAGCTCACTATAAATTGTGACTGTAAACATTATACTGTAAATGCTTTGTAGTTTTCCCTCAATAACAAAGAAAAAAAAAATGAAAAAGGAGACATTACAACTGATACCACAGAAATGCAAAATATCATTGGGGGCCGAGGGAGGGAGGACTACCAAAAAGAAAAAAAAATCATCCGTGAGTGCTACAAAAATCTTTATATACATAAAATAGAAAACACAGAGGAAATGGACAAATTTCTGGAAACACACAACCTCCCAAGATTCAACCAGGAAGAAACAGAACTCCTGATCAGACCAATAATGACCACAAAGATTGAAGCAGTAATAAAAAAATCTTCTAACAAAAAACCATCCCTGGACCAGATGGATTCACAGCCAAATTCTACGTGACCTACAAAGAAGAGCTAGTACCCATACTACAGGAATTATTCCATAACATCAAGGAGGAAATTCTCTCCAAATCATTCTATGAAGCCAGTATCATCTTGATACCAAAGCCAGAAAAAGGGCACAACAAAAAAAGAAAACTACAAGCCAATATCCCTTTTGAATATAGGTGCAAAAATCCCCAATAAAATAGTAGCAAATTGAATTCAAAAGCACATCAAAAAAATAATCCACCATGACCAAATGGGCTTCATTTTAGGGATGCAAGGATGGCTCAACACTCATAAATAAGTAAATGTGATTCACCACATAAACAGATACAAAAACAAAGACTGTATGATCATCTCAATAGATGCAGAAAAAGCATTCGACAAAATCCAGCACCCTTTCATGATAAAAACCCTCAACAAACTAGGCATAGAAGGAACAAATCTCAAAATTATATAGCCAAGCTTCTTAACAGAGCTGTTTGTATCTGAGGTCTCCACTGCTTTTTCTCAGTATTCCACCCACTCCAATCTGTCCCACCTCACCCCTGAAACTTTCCTTACCAAGGTCACTAATAGTATCCATATTGTCAAATCAGATGACATTTTTGGTACTCATTTTACATTATCCTTGGGTACTTCTGAATGTAAACTTCTGATTGCAAACTTCTCATTGCTCTCTTCTTCTTAAACACTCTTTCTTTTTATGGCTTTTGGGCAATAACCCACTTGTGGTTTTCCTTCTTTCTCCCTGTCTGGCTTTTCCTTCTCAGCATTCCTTACAGTGTCAACTCTTCTACTTTTAGATATTAAAAATTTCTTAGTTGGGATTCTCTTAGAAACATACTAAGGCAGAAGGTTACATATCATTTTTAGAGAATGCTTGTATATCTAATACCTCCAAGGGAGTAACAGAAGCAAGGTGTTAGAAGTAAGAGAAAATGCAAAGCAATAGAAGCCTCTGCCAGCCCTATAGGGAGCTCTGCAGCTAGGATGGATATGAATACACACACACACACACGCACATATACATATACATATATATGAACACACATACATACATATATGCATATATTTAAATTTATTGTAAGGAATTGTCTCACATAATTATGAAGGTTGACTAAACAAGCCTGAAGTCCACCGGACAAGCAGTTAGGAAGGGAAGATAACAAGCAAACTTTGACAGGAACCCCAAGGACTTGAACTGAAACTAGTTGTTCACAGATGGGAATTTCTTTACCCAGGGGAGGTTAAAGCCCTCTTTGAAAGGCTTTTCAACTGATTTTCAGATTTTAGTTTAAATTATAGGTTCATCAATTTTCACAATTCATCTTAAAGTAATTACCCCCAGCCTTTCATAGTCTTTTGTCAATGTCTATTTTCATTGTCTTTGTAGTCATACATTGTCCGTGTATCAACAGCACTCAACCAGAGCCACTCCCTATGAACTTCTCAAACCCCTACGTTATGCTTCATAGATGCATTCCATTCTTCTATAAGCCCGTTCCAATAACACTGGTGATATTTTTGACAATTGTTGACTATAGCCTGCTAGCATGTCCACACTGCAGCTACTACTAGTGATGGAGTCTTCCCTGCCAATTAACTGGTAGGTTATCCAGCAGCAAAATTCTATTTCAGAGCCTGCTTCCTAAGGTGACTTTTGGCACCTTGGTGACTGTTTTCACTTGAATTCCCCAGAAGTCTCAGGTGCTACTATAGTGACTCGAAACTGGGACAGTCTTTTCAAACTGCCCCACATGGAGGAAAGGAGTTTAAATATTTGTTTTCCCACCTTGTGTAGTCATTGTATGTGTGCTGCCCCAGGTGAAGAGGTATAAACTAGGGCAAAAGACTCCATTCTGTGAGCACAAATGTGGGAAGGGACTCAGCTATGAGCAATCAGCAGCCAAAACTGATAGTAGCTGGGAAATGAGTGTTTGGCCTTGAAGGAGCAGTTTGTCCAGTGTGCCATGGCATCCACTACACATGGACACTCTTGTCACTCTTATGTTCCCTTTCTACTTTCTTTTTGAGCCTTCTTTTCCAAAATTTTCAAACTTTTGATGATTCTCAAGTTTGTATCTCTAGTCGAAGCTTCTTTTCAGAGCTTCTATATATTCAAATGCTTATTTTAAGATTTACTTAAATATCCTAGTTATTTAGAACTTAACACATGCAAAAGTGAACTCTTAATATCCTTCTAAAAATCAGTTTCTCCTACAAACTTCCACAAGTTAATAAATGGCATCTATGCGCAAGTCATTACTCATGCAAGAAACTTAGATGTTTCCTCTGATAGAGTTCTCTCCTTTACCTCCCACATCTAATCTACTAGTGGTACCCTTGAGTCTGCCTGCAATATAAAGGAAATTTAGCTGTCACCACTGCATTCTAACCTGCCCTCAGTGTCACAGCAATCTCTCTATTTCAATTCGAGTCTAAGCCACCATCATCTCTTGTTGAAACTACTACAATAGCCTCTTGACTGGATTCTAGGCTCCTCACTTGTCTTCTAATCCACATAGCAATTGAAGTAACCTTTCAAAAGCATGCTTATAACACTTGAGAAGCTCAACATATCTCTCCAGTTAAATTCCAAATGCTCAACAAATATGTCCTGTTTTAGCCCCTGCCTCCCTCTCCAGTTTTATCTCATGCCATTCTTATTTGAGGTGATCAAGCAAGTAAGTTCAATGCATTCTCTTTCACTAGTCTATAAGCTTCATGAGGACAAATTCTGCATCAATTTTGAGAAATTATATTCCCAACGCCTGGTCTCTAGTAAGAACGGGATACACATTAAATTTAAGAATGAGAGTTAAATCTAAGCAAATAGAGAAAAATAAAAACAGAATAACATACTTTATGCTTAGAAAACAATAAAATCTAGCTTCCACTTCAATATCTCAAGGACTTCCAAAAGGTAAAGGTTGCTGATAGTTCTAGAAGAAGTCCAGGTTGCATTAAACTAGGTAATACTTCTAAAAAAATAAAAACAGGAAGCCGAAGCTGATGAAAATAATGATACCAAGAAGATGGAAGTGCTTATAAAAAAAATTGTTAGCAGGAATTAAAAGCACGCTGTGATAAATCTTCCAGTGATTCTAGAAGACAGTGTTCTTAGATGCAGATGGTGAATATCTCTGTTAGAGCTTCCATAGCATGATAAATCATGAAGAAAAAGTATTAATGATAGATAATACTGGAATAATTTATAAAAATAGCTTATTCAGAACAATTATTTGTAGAAATCAATGGATGAAGTATGAGTTGGAATTAGGAATACCAGGTTAGGATTTGTGGGTGTTGCAGAAGTGACTGGAAAGAAGTTCTGTCCCTAAAATGCTTACAGACCAGGGAGAAAGGTAAGAAATATTTCCACTCCCCAACTAAAAAATATGACACACTTAGCTTGGGGGCTATAGAAGAGTTATAGGAGTTGAAAGTTTTGATGGACTTAATATTTAGGGAAGATTTTATAATATGATATATTAGGAGATGAGTGTTTTACATATTTGATCACTAAAATCTTGTGAGTTTATTACCCTCACTTGGAAGATAAAGAAATTGGAATGCTAAAAGGTGGAGCAGCATGCCCCAAAGCATGTTGCTAGGATGAAATCAGGATCCAAACCTATATCTTGGTCCAAAGTTCACGGATTTTTCTAATACACCATGTTGGTATAGTTTATTGCCAGATGTGTGTGTGGTTGAGTGTGTGAGAAGTGTGTGTGTGTATGTGTTTGTGAACACGCATCTTTTAGTACCATCAAGAAAAGTTCAAGGAAGAAATGACATTTAAACTAATCTTTCTAGTTATTCAGATGACTGGTATACCTTAAAGGCAGAGCAGAAAAGAGCTGTTGGAGAATTTTGAGTTGGTTTCTTTTGATAATAACAGAGCTTTTCTAGAAAAGCAAAAAGAAACCCTAATCTCCTGCTCTTCAAATAGCTATAGGTCACTGGGATGAGCATGCTTTAAAACTTTATTAAGCTGCATCCTCAGCAGATGCTGAAATAAATTTTGAGTACAGAGAAAAAGAAGAAGGCCAAGAGCTACAGATATCAAAATTTTTATTAAAAAAGTTTTCATTCCTTCAAGGTATTCATGTCTAAAAATTTTTTTTAAATAATAAAAAAAGTTTTCAAGTACAAAAGGAAAAATCATTTCTATTGCTAGCAGCCTTGAATTTAATGCTACTCTATATGGGCCAATATTTCAAATAACTGGTGTTGAGGTTATATCTAAAACTAGAATGACAGCCACAGGGGAAGAAAAAGGCATATGCAAAATACCTCAAAAAGGAAAAATTAAGAGATCTTGGTGGCATAAATAACAGGAGGAATCAAAATTTACATTCAAGTTTCAACATCTGATATTACTTTTACCCTAACTAGACAAATAACTAATGCCAAAGTACTAAAAGGGAATGTGTTGATCATATACACAACTAACTGATTTCTTCTAGTTTAATTTTCATTTGTAATTTTTTTTTATTTTTTGAGAAAAACTATTTTAAGATTTGTTCTATAGTTATAAATACCTCTGACAATACTCAATATTTCCTATTAGATATGCTCCTTAGTTATAACAACATAATGAGAATTATGTTTAATTTACCAAATAGTTACTGAGCATCCACTGAGAATCAGATATTTTGTTAAGACTCAGAGATATAAAGATGATTAAGACCCTAAGACCATGCTCTACATTGAAGAAATGCACAATTAGTGGGCAAGCAGATAAGCACCTATGAAATTGTAATGGAAATATAATCACTTTAGAGCAATATTTTTAAAATACAATTTTATAAACAAGGTTATAATACAGAAAAAAATAGCAAACTATCCATAATTCACTACCTGATTTCTTCAGGTTGGCCTAATTTCTTCCATACTAAGTATAATTAGATTGCTTTCTATCTTTTACATATTACACATGATACTAAACACTATTGTTATATAAGTGCTAGTTATCATATAAACCCTTAACATGTGTATATGATCTGAATTTTAATGAGGAGGACACTTGAAGGACAGAGACATGCCCAAAAGTCACCTTACTAGTAAAATAACAGGACCAGGGCTTTCAACTCATACCTTCCTGCTGTCCATATTTCTTCCATAACTTTTACACTCATCTTTGTCTAATTAGTAAAATATCACAGTTATTAATAGTACTGGAAATTTACTGTGTTTCCCTAAACATCTCACATCTATTGACTCACGTAGCCTTCATCATATAGATAAGAAAACTAAAATTAAGAATAGTTTTAGAAACATTGTCCAAGATAACAGAACTCACATTGGTGGAGGCAGGATTTTAACTTAAACATTATGACTCTAAAAGTTAGAGGATTTGCCTCCAAAGAAATTATAATCACCATGTTATACAGTCAGTTGTAGAATTCTATAGGTCCAGAAAGACACCAATCTCCAAAGTCGAAAGAAATTATCAGCTTTCCCCTTGACAGAAACCTAAAATCTCCTTGAAAAGCAAGTGAATCAGCATCACTATGTCATCTCGTGTATTGATCCCAAAATTGCTGTCTCAGGTGAAGTGATTCTTCTGAATGAAATAAAGCAAATATTGGTAAAAACAAAAAAACAAAAAAAAACAGGTTACTAGTAGTTTTCAAAAGTATAATACAAAGCAGCTGATGAGGTGTGCTTTGTTTTTCCTGGGCATATAACTCACCCTTTAGGTTAAGGTTAGAATTTTGAAATTCAATGAAATGAGATAGGTTGGACAAAGCAGGAAAGATTACTAAGAAAAGAAAGAAAACCTTGGAACAGCGAACTGTACCAACACAGATCACATCCACCACAAGCCACTTTGGGAAAAGATGGGAAGAGACAGGTTGAGTAGAAAAAGGAGAGAGCTGGGTGCAGTGGTTCATGCCTATAATCCTAAGCACCAAGCACTTTGGGAAGCTGAGGTGGGAGGACTGTCTGAAGCCAGGAGTTAGAAATCAGCCTGAGCAAGAGTGAGGCCCTGACTCTACAAAAAAATAGAAAAATTAGCCAGGCATAGTGGCATGAGCCTGTAGTCCCAGCTACCCCAGAAGCTGAGGCAGGAGAATCCCTTGAGCCTAGGAGTTTGACGTTGCAGTGAGCTATGATGATGCCACTGCACTGTAGCCGAGCAACAGAGGGAGACCCTGTCTGAAAAAAAAAAAAAAAAGAAAGAAAGGAAAGGAAGAAAGGAGAAAAGGAAGGAAGGAAGGAAGGAAGGAAGCAAGGAAGGAAGGAAGGAAGCAAGGAAGGAAGGAAGGGAGGGAGGGAGGGGAGAAAATAAATCGGCAAGGAGTGTTAGGGGTTTGATGGTATTGTAATGAAACTTAACAAAAAGGACCAAAGAGTGTTTGAATTCTGCCCTACCAATTACCTTTGTTTTGTGTTGGGTAACTGAAAGAGGAATATACAATAAACTATATGCAATGGGGAAAGAAAGTTCTATTAGTAACCAGGCCAATGACTAATCCTAATTTGCGATTCTCTGGTAAAGCTAGTTTGGTGCCTGAGACTTAAGCAATAAAACTAAATGGAACCCTCAACTGTTAGTAAAAAAATGACTCCAAATCTGGGACACTTACCACCCTTAGTCAATTAGACGGGGAAAGGAAGGCAACTAGAGAAAAGAAACACAACAAAGAAGGCAGCAACCTGCACTGAGGGTCCCGCATATGCATGACATAGAAGAAATGGAAGAAAGAGTGAGAATATGAGATAAGGTTCTATCACCCACTTTCCTCTCAGGCATACAGAAGGACAGGGAGAGATCAAGGTACTAAGAGGCATGTAAGCTGTGCCAGGGGTGCCCAATATCACCTAGGCTTGGTAATTCGCTAGGAGGACTCACAGGTGTCAGCATAGTTGGACTGGCAGCTAAGATTGATTACAGTGAAAGGATACAAAGCAAAATCAGCAAAGGAAAAAAGGTGCACGCTGCAAAGTCTAAAGGAAGTCAGATACAAGCTTCCAACGGTCCTTTCCAGTGTAGTCACACAGGATATGCTTAATTCCTCCAGCAACAAGTTGCCACATGTGTGAAATGTTGGCTATGAAGGAAGCTCATTAGAGACTCAGTGCCGGAGGTTTTATTGGAGGTTGATCACATGAGCACCCTGCCTAGCATTTATCAAAATTCCAGACTCACAGAAGGAAAGCAGTTATTCAGTATAAACCTTATTGTTTTGCACAAAAGTTTAATCACATTGACCTGCTGTTATCATTGAGAGCAGCGGTCCCCAACCATTTTGGCACCAGGGACCAGTTTCATGGAAGACGATTTTTCCACGGAAGGGAGTGGGAGGTGGGGAATGGGGGGAGGCAGAGGACAGGTTGTGATACCAATGATGGAGAGTGGGGAGCAGCTGTAAATACAGATGAAGCTTTTCTTGCTTGCTTGCCTGCCCCTGTCCTAAGTCTCATGTAAGACAATTTTTCCACCAATAAGGATAAGGCTGGAAGAAGGGGGGTGGAGCTCTGAGGCCTGGGGTTTGGGGACCACAGATTTAGAGTACTGAGAACACCCCTAAAATCTAAGTTTCCTGATGCCAGCCAGGGGTCAACTTTGCAAGCAAGCCTTTCCAAGAAAGACAGCAGTCTTAGGCCTATGTTGACTTTTTTCTGCATACAGGTATATGCACAATCTTACACACACAATAATCACAATTATTCATAAATGTGGGCCAATAAAAAGTTCACACTCTATCCAATCAAATCAATATTCTCTAGTCTTGAAGGCAAAGGAAAGAAAGGGGTGAAAAGAGAGCCAGACCAACCAAAATGGGGAAGCATCTCTCTCTCCTACAGATAAACCTCTCCAAGTTAGTTCAAAATCAGTAAGTGAGTAATAAAGACTAAAGCTATCAAAAAGACACAGAATCTTCCTCCTCAATCACCATACCCAGGGGAAGTAGATATAGTCAAGCTTCATTACTTGTGGTTTCCATATTTGCAGATCACTTACTTGCTAACATTTTTTTTTGGTAACCCTGAGATTAATTACTCACTGCACTTTTCATGGTTATTTGCAGGCATGCACAGAATAGCAAAACATTTATCTCCCAAGATCCACATTCCCAGCTGAGGCCAAATAAGACAATAATTTTGTGTTGCCTTCTTGTTTCAGCTCTCATACTATAAACAAGTGCCTTTATTCCTGGTCTATTAAGTGTCACATTTTTAAAATTTTTGTATTCTTTGTTGATAATTTCACTACACCCACTAAGTAGTGTCCCTAAGGACAAAAAGGCTGTCTTCTTGCTTTGTGGATACTATATATATTAGATAAGCTTTGTTCAGGTATGAGTTACAGTGCCATTGCTCATGGGTTCAATGTTAGTAAATCAACTATATTTTAAAAGGTGTCCTTAACCAGAAACACACATGTACAAGATTATGTATTAAATGGTTGGTGAAAATGTGATCAAAGGCTCTCAGAAAGATAATTTAGAGTAATGGTTTGATATTCACTAATTCACTCTGTGCAGTAACTTTATAGAACAAAACTACTATGAATAACAAGAATTGACTGCACCTGGAGTGGCATTTTTTAGGCAAATAAACTCTTAAGTACTATAAAGACCCCTGGTTCTGCAGCACACAGTGTGTGAGTGGGAGCTGTAGTAATCATGGGCACAGAAGGGGCTGTGACCAGGCAGGGCCAGTGTCTGGATGACTCCTCTAAGCCCTGAGGCAGAGTATAACTCAGAGCCAAGGACAATAGGTTAATTCAGGGGCTGAGCTGGGAACAGACCCAAGCAGAGTTTGGGTTAATGCAAAGACCCAAACAAATAGGCTTTTGCCAAGTGTGGCATCAGAGCTTGGGTCCTAAAGTCTGTAGCTGGGTTAGGAAACAACAGGAAACAAATGCCCAGGAATCCTGAAAAAGGTTCAGAGTTAAAGCTGGGTTCAAGGAAATAGGTGGGGGATACAGTTTATATTAGACAACTGAAAAGAGAAGACATAGTCACAGTACAACTTCAGGGTATGGCTGTGGCTCTCAGGGCTCTATGCACCTGCTGCTGTGCTAATTTGAAGCACTCTTCCTGTTACTGACAGATAAAGGTTAAAGGGTAGGGCAAAGCCCCCAAACAAAGCCCACACAGTTGCAATAGCAGATGTTTTGTTTCAATCTGCTTTGATAGACCAGTATAAGGTAACTACTCCCCAATCCCCACCCCCCACCAAGTATCCCATTAGAGATGTAAAATAAATAACTGAACAAACCACTTCCTACCACCACCATAAAAGAAACCCAAGGCACACGGACAATTGTTTAAATATCTTAACACCTGAATTTACTAGTCAAAACCTTCCACCAAAATCATTTGTCAGAATAAACTGAAAATTCAATTTCAGAAATGACCTTATCAAAATGCATATAAGCTAACTTCAAAGTCTATCATAATTAGCAGCCCCTCTAAGTCAAAAGTGTTTTCCACACAATACTTTGGGTCTGTATCTGAAATGCCAAATCAATTCTGCTACACATGCGTATGCTTGTATCTCCCAGTTGATTACCCATTTATTAGCAAGTGGCAAACATGGCTGCTGCAACACAAGCCACTTAAAAAGATTTGCTAGAGATTTCATTGCCTAATAAAAAGTCTGATGAGAATCTTTTATTGTCACACATTTCATGTATACATATATATATATATATACACATATTAGCTTTGGCAAACACACTTCCAACAGTAGGGTAATCCATATGAATTTTAAAAAGGCATTTGAGAGAAACTCTTAATCTTTAGAATTGAGATTTGCATCAATGTCTCCCCTATCTGTGCACCCTGCCCCCACCATAGATTTCTTTTTCCTCAATTATCTTTTGTGTTTTTCCCTCACTGGCTGTTGCTGATGGGTAATTTTACAACACTAATGCTATTAAAGCATGCACTCATGACCTCTTTGTGACACAAAGCAAAGAATGCACATACAGAATGCAAGCACATAAATGCTAATCTTGTCTTTTAAATGCATTTGAACTTGACCTATTGAAATGCCCATTACAAAATGTATGACAGCTTGGCGAAATAAAGGGGGCAAGACACCATCTCAGGAAAGCCAATTCTTTGAAAATAAATCACTTGAAAGATTGCAACGTGGTAGAAATTGATTGAGAAAAACATAGTACCACATAGTGAAGTAACCTGATTAAACCCTACAAACAAGTCACCACTTCTAAAAGCTCTATAAATTAGAGCACTGTGGCATCTAATTTGACACATGAATGACTTTTAGACTAAAGAAAATAATGAGTAATAATTTAATGTGGAGAGCATACATTTAGCAACATGGATAACATAATGTCTTTACTCTGAAACAAGTATCTTTTCATCCTCTTGATGCAGGAAAGCATTGTCGTTTGGTATACCTTACTAGGTATATCTTGGGACCTAAAGGTGACTACAATCATGTATACTGATGCATTTTTACTCATCCTGTTGACTATAACATTATAAGTTCTACTGAAATTCATAGGCAATGCAGAAACACAAAATAGAAGGATTCCTCCAGAAAATTCTTAGAGAAAATTCTAGTCTGTACTTTACTGATAAGAAAGTCAGTTTTCAGATGGTATCAGAACAAAGGTCTCTAGGACAGGGCTTGTGCCAGATGGTTCATATCCCACCTATGTATTAATAAATGTCAGACAAACTTGAGAGTTACTCTATTATTATTCTTAATTTTCTGTAATTCAAAAATTTCAAAAAAAGGAGATGGTGATATATTGGAAAAAATAAACAAAAACCTATAAGCAAGAGTTATTTAATATTTAATGGATATAAAAATAAACAGCATATTCAATGTTTAGGTAAAATTGAAATTCTCAATGATCAAACATAAAAACTCAACATTTAGACTTCATAATGAGCATATTATATTTTATTAATTTTCTGTGCATAAAATGCATATAATTTTGGCATTTTAAAACTGTACAAATATTTAATGTTTCTAATTTCAGTGGGCACAATTATGAGATTTGAAACTAGTACCCCAAACAAACCAAAAATAAAGCCAAATCCCAAATCCAGCATATTAAATTTAACTATCAGAATCCTATAATTCCCAATTATATATCATGCTAAGAGAAAAATTACAAAAATGTTGAGAAGCTTGGAGATTAGACTACTTTCAAAATGTTTCAAAGGAACCTTCTTAAATATTACTTCTTTATTATCTTCACATGTAAGACTAGTCTGACTATTTGGTCTTTCATTAGGATGAAAACATTCTGTTCTCAAAATTCTAGAGAAAATTCTTGATTATTACTGTCAAAAGTCAATAATTAGTTTGCAATGAAAAAATATTTAAGTATGTTTGACCAACCTTTATTTCTTTAGCTTTTTTTTTTTTAATTTCAGAATATTATGGAGGTACAAACATTTTGGTTGCATTTTAAGCATGCCCTTTCTTTTAAGCTCTATGTCATGTTCCAAAATAAATGTTCTCTACATACTATTTATAGCAATAAAATTACATATAAAAATAAACACATCTTTTCAATTCTTACAAGTATTGAATTTGATTTAGTGCTTTCTCTCCAGCACTGCATAATCTTGCACTTTAGACAATAAGAAGCAAATGCCACACCTGGATAACTGAACATCTCACACTTTGATGGGAGGACTTTGCTTCCTCCAAATGCAAACCTGCCACTGTGGAATGCTATGAAAGTTCAAAAGTATTATTACACATTATTGTAGAATTTCATTTTCATTGAATTGATTTTTCTTATAATCCACCGTAAAAATACACACACAATTTAAATATAAAAAAAATCTACAAAATAATGTGAACTTCGATGAAAACACAAAGTACCTTCAGTAAGAGTAAGAAAGCAATGAATTTATTCTTATCTAAGAAAAAGTAGCTATAATGTAGTGCTTTTTAAAAATAGATTATTTCTACTTCTAAGACATAGGTCTTGGTTTTAATTCAGTAGGATGTCTCATAAACACCTACTTTTTCCTCCATCAAATCTTCAATAAGTAGCATAACTTATATCAACCTCTGCAACTCCTGAATCAGTTTTCATAAATCAATACACCTATGTCTCGCCACAAGAGACATGAGCAAAACTATCTACAAGGAATTCAGAGAGCAAATACTGGATGTAACAGGTGGGTTGTTTGTGGGAATCTCAGAAGAACAGAGTGGTGCTGATTTGCTGTGGGTATTTCCCCACTGGCTCAGAAAATAAAGTTATTATAAACACTGCATCTTTCAGTTACAATGGACTTTGACTCATAAAAGCCCATGTTTTTATTTTCTTACCACAGTGCTTTATTTTTACTCTGTTATCAAAAATCCTACTCAGGAAGATTTGCCCAGGGAATGTCTCTCAGCACATTTCTGCCCTCCTCCACAATCTTGCCACACAACATCCCAGCATATTACACAGGGGTACATAGTATTACCGTTTTTGTGAAAGTAGTCTAATACATTTCAGGGATGAAGGCTCTAAGTGTTCCGATTTCCAACCCAGGATCCCGTTCGCTCCACAACCACTGCAGGTGGCTGAATAAAGTGACAACACTGGCACATTCTCAGGGTAGAATAGCACTGAGGCCAATTGAGTTCCCACTTTTTCAAGTGATGTCTGCTTTTCCCACCTCTGATTTTAAAATAAATTTTAATGAAAAGAAAAAAACAATCTCCTGCTAATGCCATTTGGTAAGCAGGTAATTGTCATCTTTAAATAAAGGTGTAATTGCACCTGGTAGGCACCCAGGTCTGTTGTTAAAGATGCCAAGCTGACTCAAAAGCTGGCATTTTCCTAAACCAGGCAGTACTGGGAAACTGGAGAATAAACTATGCAGCCTGTCTAATCACAGAGCACAGGCTACAACCCAGGTTACATTCCAACATATGTGTAGGAAGGTATTTTACATTCCTTTAAGGCGCAGCGGGAGAGCAAAACCTAGAAGATTTAACTGATTTCTCTTCAGGCAATGTATTGGCTGCAGCATAATTTTAGCAGGCAAGCAAAGCCTCCATTTGATGTATTGTTGAGATTTCTCACCACTAAAGTGAATTATATAGTCATACTAAATTGATAACTAGGTTCAAACGAATATGCTGATATAGGTGAACAGATACGTTGTTATGACACAACAGAGAGAATGTCTGTGGCTCCGTGTCTGCCTTTGTTAAGGAGGTTTTCATTCCCTGGAAAGAAGGATAAGAGCTGCGAAATATGACCTTGCAATGACAGAATTTTAATGCATGGTGTATGTGACTGAAGCAATGCATGGCACCCTCTCCTTCTTTATTGCTACGTATATTAGGGTATTTATGTAGTGCTGGTTCTCATCTAAATGTTGGGGTCTTCTCTAAGTCAAATAGCAGCTCACCAAAGCTCTATTTCTTAAAGAAGCCAGATAAAATTTTAATTAAAGGTAAAGCTTCTTGCTAAAATACTAATGTCAATGAAAATGTGAAAGGCTACCTAAAAACAGGCCAAACACATTCTTTTACATTTTCCCAACCAGAGTCATAGTTTTGCCACACATTTGAGCATTTTTTGAGTTACGGAAAAAAGCATGATTATGTCCTGATATGTTAATTTTTTTTTTTTCTTTCTCTGACCTTTTTTCCCTCTAGTTTGGCTAGTAGGAGACATTTCTTTCCCTTACTAATTCTGAAATGTGTAGCTTAACACTTTTCATTCAGATTATTGGTCTTTATTCTAAAGCAACATTATTTAATTTTCTGCTAATTTTTAAAGATCCACATGGCCTTTTCTTCTCTTTTAATGAACCCTTCTTTGCTAAGTATGAGAAGTCTTCTGCTTCTTTTCGCTGGAAACTTTGGTCTCAGTAGCTTTTGCAATTCTGTCCTT
The DNA here is from genome assembly GCA_963574885.1 of Lepilemur ruficaudatus. NCBI lineage: Eukaryota > Metazoa > Chordata > Mammalia > Primates > Lepilemuridae > Lepilemur > Lepilemur ruficaudatus. Next base: position 14,319 of record CAUYRT010022880.1, read on the forward strand.
TGTGAATAGTACAGAAGAGAATAAAGAAGTTGGGGCAATAAAGAGGATATTTAGACAGAGTGAGTTCTCATTGTCCTGTGGCGGTTGAAGTAAATGCCAACCACCTTGTGCTTGATTTCATTTATTTCCTGTCTCACTAGTTTACAAAAGCCTGACTCTTCTCCTGCACAACAATCAAGTTACGATCATGTGAATACAGAACAATAGTCATTTGTTTTAATATCAACTTTTTCCTGGTTTCCCTGGCTAGTAAAGTTATGACTTTCATCTATGAACCTAAATTTAAAATTATAATATTAGCATTTCCTAGAAACCATACTATTACAGATTTCTCCAATGCGAAGTTCTGGAAACACAATCCCTTTAGCACAATTATCCTATTTAAAAACTTACATCCGAAAATAGGCAAAATATTATATAAGACTAACAAATTTAAAATGAGAAGATAACTAGAAATAAGAACGTGATTTTCTGCATCTGAATCTAGAATTAACATTCAGTACCTTATTTTCGGCTCTAAATAGGGCTTTTAAAGGGCGATTCAAACTAACAGAACTAGATGTTTTATGAGATGTATATTTCACAGGGAGGTGAGAGGAGCCTTTCAGTAGCAGAAACTGGAAAAGCTGAGATCCACGCTCAGCTCTGCTACAAACTCAGTGGATGACTTGAAGCAACTTTGGGTCTCAATTTCTTCAACTGCAAAATGAGAGTACTGCTAATGTCAGTATTTCATATTTCTATTATATAACTGGATAGGAAAATATCCTGGCTAGCATAAGGAAAGGGAAATGCTTTTTGTGAGCATCAACTTAAAATTTTGTCCCATTGGTTTGTTTAGAAAGCTTACTGTTTGGTTGGGGTAATGATCTTTGAGGAAAAAAAAAATTTTCCTTAAATTTTTTTCTCTTTAATACAATAAACATTGTTCAGCACCAACATGATCTACTGATGACAACAGCCCATTTGCCTCTAGCAAGTAACAATGCCTTGTGATTTAAACCCATTACCTGCTGTGTGAATGCTCCAAGTAGGCAGTGATTTGGGGGATTACAAGTAACATGGCTGCATAGATGAAATCAATTCAGCTTATGCCTGGTCTACATTGCTTTTATTTCTTTAAGTGCCTCTATTATCACCCTGCCCCAATTCACATTTTTAAGTCACTAAACGAAAAGCTACCAAGCATTTCACTTTCAACCTGAATTTTTTTTTAAAAAAAGGAAACTAAGTCCCAAATATATTTATGTATTAATATATAGTGTGTATGTACAAATCTGAGTTTTTAAGTATTATTTATATGTAAAAATCATAGACTTCCCTTGTGTAAATCAGTAGACACAAGAAGATTAAAAATCAATGGAAGGTCCTTTTGGATTCTCTGTTTGAGGGCATGTAAAGAGAATGTTCTTATCCACAAAGCGAATTTCTTAGTATAATTCTATAAAAAATTGACAGTTTTTTCCAAAAACACCAAAGAAAAGAAATGTATAGGTAGAAAGATATATAGCAATAATCATCTTGCGCAGAGGTTTTTAAATGGGTGCCCTTATTTTTAGAGATTATTTGTGGGCTCCTCAAAATTGTATGTAACGTGTTGTCTGTCATAATACGCATTTTTTAATCAAGTTCTCAAAAGGATACATTATCCCAAAAAGATGAAGAATTACTGATCTAGTCCAAATAAGAAATCTTAGTCCAAGCCAGGAAGTAATTTGCCATAATCAGATACTCCTGGAACCCAAATTCTTAAGGCTGTTCACGCTAGTTTGCACTCAAATGCTAATCCTTGACAAGTAGATTCTGTTTCTTAAACTTGCATCATGTTGTGAACACACGTTGCTGCTTTATTTGCTGCAAAGGAAAAGTGAGCTTATAGGAATTTCAAGGACACCATTTCAATTTTAATATTTATTGCCACTAAAATTAGTGATTTAAGACTTGTATGACAAGAATTATCCCCAGAGAAAGAATCCTTCAAAACAAAACTCTCTTAAACATGTATGATGAAGGCCTAATTTCATTTCAATATACAGAAGCAAAAATTACTTGTGTTTAATACTTAACATTTGAACATCTACTAGAACTTAAAATAGGCAAGGAGGCTCATCTAGAATAGCAGACCTGCTCTGAAATATCATCTTTATTTTTTGAAAAATCTTCTGTTTATTGAAATTAGGTGTGCTAATATAATCACATAACTAAATCATGATCAGTAAAATGTCAGTGTTGCACATTAATCCTGGACTAACTCAAGCTTCTTTTTACTAGTTCTTTCTATTATGTGTTTTCATGAAAATTCTTTTTAACCTAGAAAGTGTTGCAAGATGTACTGGTTATTAACTATGCCTTCAGAGCAACATCTTCAGGAGCATTGCACATTTCCCATCACTTTTTCTGACTCACCTTCTTTCCACAGAAGGGAGAAGAACGAATTCCAAGGAGAGAAAGAAATACCTACAAGAAAATATGCTTATGGTCATTCAGTGCTGGATGGGTTAGCATGCTTGATTGCCATTGGTGAATCACAGCAAAAAATGACAGTAGCATCTATCATGTTATATGTGGCAAGGCAAGTCACACTGCTGATTTCAGTAATGTGTTATATTTAACAGCAATTGATAAATATCTATTAAACAAAATCACTAAATTATATGAATACCTTAATTCTTAAGGTAGTGGGTTTTTCCTCCAAACCAAGAATATAATAGGCATGGAACATAAACTGATAGGATTCCACAACGTGGTCTCAACAGTGACTCTAAACCCCATAATTTCCTATGGAAACTCCGGATACCCAACACTGCAACAATAATGTTCTTGATTCTGAACTTAAATTTGAATAACTAATGAAGTATTTCCCCTTTATAGAAAGCAAAATACAGGTTTTACTGTTCAGTAGTGTGACTACATTGTCAACATCTCCATCAATGCATGACAGGGGAAAGAAATCTTGTATCTCAGTGCCTATTGATGACATGATGCCCTTTGTTCTCAAAGTGCAAATTAAACAAAGCATCTTAAGAGGCTATGACCTAAAACAAATCGTTCCTGGGCAAAAGTGGGGGAAAAATATAGAAGCCAAAATGCTGAAAAAAGGAAAAAAGTTATTAGCATATATGTCCCTTTATAATTTATAGTAATGATATTTACATTACTATCCAATAACAATAGATTAAATAATTTGAAGATGAAAAGGACCTATTAAATCATCATGTCTAATGCATGCTAAGGGAGGGCATATTTCCCTTGAGGAAAGTGAAGAAAGAAAAATATAAAAACAGATACTATATTAACATCCGCAGATGGTTCAATCAGCATATCGTCTACAGACAACAAATAGAGGTTTAGCACAAGTGGTGAGGAAGATTAGATATTGACACAAACTACCCGTATCAATACAGAGTCCTGTGCTGTATTTTTAAACATTTAATGTATTTGTCTGGAGCTTTTCCAAACTAAAGCTACTCTGTTCATACACAACATAGAAAATGTAATCTGAGTTTCAATGAATTTTTAATTTTGTTCAATCTTGCATTGGTTCAACCAAAAACAATTTAAAGAGGACCATGGCTTTCAGCCTCAGAGTGAGCAAGTTCAGCTCCTCACTAGGGAGCTCTTGAATCTGCCATAAAAATCAACAGTGTGCATCTAATAGTTTTCTTTTAATTTGAAAATTGAAAAGTGAATCATCACATCAAATACTCTTCAGGGCCTCTTTGGTTTCCAGATTAAACATGTAATATGAATATGACCTGTCATCTTGCCACATTTTCTGCATTTCCATTTTAAATAATCATAAATAAGACAACCTTGCTACTCTTTGACACAACACAGCTGTTTGATTCAGCTGTGTTTCAAAGTCTTAGAAATTGCACTCCTTCCTTCTTTAAACTCCAGGTTCATGGCAAAGGTTTTCAGCTGAAAGATTCTTTATTGTATTCAAATCTTGTCCCATATGAGTTGTTTTGGTTACTCAGTTTATGAAGAGTCTTGGAAATTGAACTGGGTCCACAACAGAAAACACCAACTGTTTTCCTGGAAAGAGAGGCGGGGAATGGAAAATTAGGTGGAAAGTTAGGCAGAGCATGACAAGAAGCATGCTTTAGAAGCATGGTTTAAGGTATTAACAAAGTAAATTTCTTGCTGTTTTACATATGGAAAAAAATTTTCCAATTATTTCCAAATATAAATAACCACCAGGAAAGTATTTTATTTGTCTTATGCTTTTCATGCTAGAATTCAAGATAATTCAAAGAATGTAACTATGAGCACAAATTTGCTTATTATCAGACAGAGATTGATCAGTCTGCCTTATTATTTTCAGTACATGCCATTGGCAAACCAGAAACTATGTCAAGAGCAGCAACGGATAGATGTGAATTGCTAAACAAGTGACATCTGGATAGATGTCTAGCCCACATTGAACCATGTCAATTCTTCTTTTATTAGATATTGTATATACATTTTTCTAAAGTTCACACATGGATTTGCATGAGCAGTGATGAATAAAGAAAGAGAGAGAAAAGATATTACTAGTTTGAAAGAATAATTTTAAGTGAATAATTTATATCCACATTGAAACAAAAAGTATATTAATGTGGATGCATTTTCTCTTTTATTTATGCATTGCAATAATTGTAGGGAAAAAAAAGCCAAGCAGCTTTTATTATTCTGTAACATCAAATTTAAGTAGCTAAATAATACATATTCCTAACAAATAGACTAAATAAATCCCAGGAAATGAATAATATTTCAAATTAATCTTCCTCTAAAGTTTGTTGATTTGCATTGAATTCTTCCTAGGATATGAAAATAATTAACATTTCACATCAGAGACAAATACAATGTCTTAATTATCTCAGAATAATTGGTGGTGAATAAAAGATAGTGAACCCATTTAAATGAGTACCAAAAATTTATAATAAATACTGAAAAAATGATCATGTTAAAACTTTTTACCTTGAAAAATGAAACAAAAAACTATGAAAATACAACTTTTACTTGCAGCCATAATAGAGTAATTTATCCTTTTTTGAAAAACTTTAAAAAAGAAAATAAAATATTTGAAACAGGCATTTTCAGACACTGGACAAAAGGCAGCACAGAAATATGATTTCTGGGGAAAAAAGAAAGGAAAGGAAAAAGCCAAGCTAAGTCCATCAATTGCCTCCGCTGATTGCCTGGAGGCAAGGGACAGGCTGCATCACAGACAGGGGAACTCAAGTTCACTGGCAATCTCACTGAGTCGAGGAGACAAAGAATGGAGTTCATGGAGGCCAAAACAGCTGGAATTTGTGGAGCAGAATATGGAAGGGAAGGGGGATCCACAGAAAGAAGCTCTGGAGATCTGTAGAGGAGTATCCTCAAGTCTTTGGCTGATTAATGATCTGCTCATGTAAGAAAGAAAACTATATGAATGTGGGTAAAGAATCAACAGAAAAAAACAAAAACCAGAGTTTACACAGGACTGCAAATAATTTATGTCCCTAGAAACTGGAATGGCAAGACCTATAATATGGGGGGGGGAATGGGTAGTATTCTTAGAAAGGTATGACCTTATTTGAAAGGGGTAGAGGAGATGCAGGTAAAATTAGCCTTAGACCGAAAGCTGCTCTGGAACTGCACTTACAAATCTTAATAGCAAGCCTTGAAAAGATCAAACTGACCCCAACTAACATAACTGCATGTCAAAGCAAGCCTAACACTATGGAAAAGAATAAATCAAAATTTGGCATCTGATCTTTAAACTTATAAATGTACAGCATTCAATCAAAAATCACCAGAAATGCAAAGAGCAAGACAATATGAAAAATAGTTAGGAGTGCTATGGGCTGAACTGTGTCCCTCTCAAATTTATACGTTAAAGTCCTAATCCCCAGTACCTTAGGATGTGACTAGATTTGGAGACAGTGCCTTTTCTAACTAGTTTTCATTTGATGCCAGTCCAAGGAATGCACTTCGGGGAACCAACGGCCCAAAGCATTTACTAAAAGGGCACACTCACAAATACAGAGGTTTGGCTAGTATGCTAATATTGGAGAAAAAAACAGAATCATAAAAAAACATTCAATGAATCCAAAGGAAGGTAGAAAATGAAAGGAAAAAAACCCAAAGAACAAATGAGATAAGAAGAAAGCAACAGTAAATTGCTAGATTTAAACCCAATCATATTTTATTAAATTAATATAAATAAATGGTCTAAACACTACAATGAAAAATCTTCAAAATACATGAAGTAAAAACTGATAGAACTGCAAAGACAGATAAATCCAGAATTATAGTTGATGATTTCAACACTCCTCTTTCAGTAATTGATACAAGAAATAGACAGAAATCCAGTAAGTGTATTGAATACTTGAACATCACTGTCAACCAATTGGAACTAAGTGACATTTATAGAATGCTCTACCTAATAATGATGGACTATATTAACAGAATCTTTTCACATGCATGTGGAAAATTGAGCAAGACAGATCGTATTATGGGCAATAAAAAGGTATCTCTAAATTTTAACTAATTAAAATCACAAGGAGTATGTTTTTAAATCAACTTCCAGTTGAACTAGAAATCAAGAACAAAAAGATACCTGGAAAATTCTTACATATTTGGAAATTAAACAACCTACTTTTTTTTTTTTAGAGAAAAAGACATACAAATTTATTTTACATGTATACATGGGAACCTCAAGAACGAAGATTCAATTCCCCAATGAGGTTTGGAAGCTTATATGCCTTTCTGGTAAAATGGATTATGGGAGAGGGGAAAAGAAGAATTCTTAAACAACATACTTCTAAATAACCAATGGGTCAAAGAAAAAAATAACATAGAAAACTAAAAATACTTTAAACTGCATAAAAATGAAAACAAAACATAACACAATTTGTAAGATACAGTTAAAGTAGTGTTTAGAGGAAAATTTGTAGTATTAAACACTTTTATTAGAAAATAAAGGTCTAAAATAAATGACCTAAGATCTACTTTAAAAAATTAGTAAAAGTAGAAATAATGAAATCCAAAATGAACATAAGGAATAAAATAAGAAAGAAATATGAAAATAAATGATCTTATACTTAATAAAATTTGAATTACTACTAAAATCATAGTGTGACTTTCATTAAAATGAAAAGAGATTGACTCATTTGTTTGTTTCTTCATATAAATTCTCTGTCAACACTGCATTGTGGCAAGAAGGTATCATTATTTTCTTGCTTGCCTTTGACAGAGCAATTATAGAGTTAGTTTTGCAAGTTTTCCAGATTTTCTAAAGGCATCTCTTAAATACTTGATAAGCAACTCATTATTTTTAAAGCACCAAGGATATCATGCAGTTTTTGTTTTGTTACATTTTTGTTACAATTGCTAACTAGTTTAACTCTATGATAACTTTTTTTGTGTGATTTGAGGAGTGGCCAATATCACTTTTACTAACTTAATGAAATCCTAACACTTTTTTCAAGATCTATAATTATTCTTTGCAATCCATTTACACTAAGTTTGCATTAGATTGCTGCAATCTAACAATTATCCAGAGATTTGTCTACAAAAACTTTGATGAGATGGGTGGAGACAGGCTCAGAGATAAGCAGAAAATGATATTTGGGGGTTGATGCTGGGAAATAGCTCCACAAATGTTCAATATATTTGTGTATATTTTCCTATTCTATCAATACTTGCTTTTCCAGTAGATTTGAAGTGTGGGATCTCATATGATAATGAGAACTTATTCTCTCCATTTGAGCTTATTCACTGTTTATATTACAGATCCAGAAGATCTGAGCGTCTTGACCCACAGACACAAGAGCAAATGTGAGAGGGACCAAACCTAGGTGTTCTTAATTTGTATTGTTTTGAAAACACTACAAGCAAGCAAAATAAAGATACAGGCTCAATTTCACCCAATCCCAGAGTACTAATTCTCTACTAAAAGTCCACATGAAGTTCAACTTTTCTTTCTCCCTTTGCATAATGCTTAAACTTAACAGTTTCAAATATGATACATATTTTTTATAATAAACAGGAAACTAAATTTGAGTTAGATGTAATAAATTTCTGACAAGTTATTATACATTAAATGGCTTACAAAGTAATAGTTAGAATATCTCTTTATGTTTTGGAAAAATTAGTTAGTGCAGCTTTTAGTATTTTATAGTTAACATTCTGCTGCAACATACATAGAGAACATATGAGTTTTTGCAACACCTCCCTGACCTCCCCCCAAGAGGGACATAGTAAAATAAGATTGCCACTTTTTAAATTTGGGACAAGCTGAAAATGCCATGCTGCAAAGCACGATGAACTTTCAGTAGGGGGTATGTGTTCATGTCTGAATTTTGACTCATTAACCATAGCTTTTGATAAATCATTATATTTTGGGGTACTAGCTTCTTCATTTCTGAAATAATAGTGAAGGTAGAGTGACTTAAAAAACTCCTTCACTCTCCATGATCATGTAATACCATTATATAATTCATTTTCGGAATTTAAAAATGCCACGAAAGAAAGCATTCACTCTTATATACCTGTGGAAAATAAACTGATTCAATCTTTTGGTTGTAGTAGAGCAGAACCTAAACACACATATCCCTTGAGACAGCAATCACTCTTCAAAGACCCTAATCAACTGCAATACTCTTATGTGAGAAAGTATGTACAAAGATAATTACTACAGTACTCTTTGTAACAGTAAAGAACTAGAGGCAAACTAAATATCCATAATTAGGATAGTAATCACAATTCCAAATTCCAGAATACTGTGAGTTATCCATGATCAATATGTAAGTTCATCATTAAAAAGCAAGTTGAAGAATTATATACTACAGATTCAATTTTTGTTTAAAAATGAAGGTTTACATTTTAAACATATCTGTATATATGCAGATGTACATACATATATGTATATAAAATACATACACATGTTTACATATACTTTTATAAATACATACATATACACAATCTTACAAAAGCTTCTGTAAGTATACATAACAAGGAGTCACCCATCATCACTTCTAGGCCCAGGAGTGTTTCATCCAATTTAAGTTTGTATTCTACATAGCATACTAACGAATGCCTACTGGTTTAATATATAACCACTTTCTCAAAACTAAAAAGTGTTGCCCAATATACAGTATTAAAAAGTAGCTTAATTTATATGCTTCTCTTCCCTATTTTCATCTCTACATATTCTTTCAGCAATTTATGCACGAGGTTAACCAAAATGCTACATCTTAAATGAAACCTTCCATTCATTCACTTTGTGTTTTTTTTCCAGTTAATGAGACCTTAAAATGTTGATTCATTCTTTCTCTAAGGATGCTATTTAAAAATCCTTTAAAAAAATAATGCATTTCAAGTGCCTGCCCTAGAGCAAATTACATGAAGTCAAATTGTTGTACAAAATGTCAACAGCAGATGGTGCACATTTGCTCTTCTTAAATGACCTTTACTGGCTCCAGAAAAAGAAGTACCTACCAACACATACACAAAATTGCTCTAAAACATGAACAGTGTAACAAATGAGAATTCTTAAGAACTTGCTGAAGGAACCAACAATTCCAACCTATTACCTGTAGATGATGCTCTGCCGTTTTGGGATTTGGTTTCAGAATTGAGCAAAAGAAACTATCAAAGTTTTTGGCAATATACTATGAAAACCAATAAAAAAGAATTCTTATTAAAGGTCAGTAAATTCCATTAAATAGAAACATGTCTGTGGTGCACAGCAAGAGCCAGGTGAGTATGACAAGATTATAACATCTAAAATGGGTGATACTGGAGAAAGATGGGAAAGGAATTGGGTTGACACACATATTTTTTTTTCTAAAGTGCATCTTTAACTAGCAGCATGTTTATTACTTTGTAAATAATGCTTCCTTCTTCATGTCAAAACTACTTCATTAAGAAAAGGGAAATACTACAGAAGTGGTTTCAAACATGGCTGTAATCTGAATCCCATAGGTAACTTTATTCCTTTTTAAATTTTGCTTCTCAGGCTCCATTCCATAATTCTAAAACAAAATCTTTGCAGGTAGAATCAGGGAGCATCTTGAATCAGTGAATCTTTCAATAAGTAATATTTATTCATGAATTCATAAATGTGGTTTTTAAATAAAATCTATTTAAGCTGGCCCATGCATTTATAATCAAATATCCTTTGATGTTTATCAAATATATTTTTAAAAAAATTATGCAGTGATCAACTATATGCTAATAATTATAACTCAAGCCAGAAGTAAACATTAACACTGGAATTTTATGTTCATCAAAATTTTGAAAATGAAATATATTTGTTGAAACTTGTTATATTCTTATTGCAGAAGTATTATTAGTTTAGCAATAAAAGTATAAGTAATTCAAACACAGAAATACATTGAATTTTGATAAAATTCTATAGGTTAGTGCAATAAAAACTTAAGTTTAAGGAAAAAAAGAATGATGTATTAATAAAATTTTCCAATGCTAAATGAAGAGCTTTTCTGTGTATATTTATAATCAATGAGGTTGGTGCCATGTAGCTAAGATATTTTAAGTCTACTATATATAAACTAATTAATTAATAATAAATTAAAGGAATTACTTTAATTGTAAAATGTTGACATCTGCAATATGTCAGAAATTACATCTTTTTCAATTACTTAAACTTGTGATGAAACAATTTAGATGTAAACTTAAAAATGTGTGAGGTGGGTATATAGTTTTTAAAATCTTTTTAGAATTCTTACATCACTGCTCTGCACTATGGTGAGTTTACAGAGGATAAAGGGGCTAGTTGGTCTCTCTTAAAGTGAGTGCTTTTCCTTTAATGGTTATTTCTTCATATCACACATAGTCCATAAAATCAATATTCCTTATAAAATTATAGTTTCAAAAAAATTATGTGTGGAAATATTCCTGGTTTAATGACTATATATTACAATGAAGAGTTTTCTTTTTTTAAAGATATTTATTCTGGTAAAAGGCACAGTGATTTGATTTTTAAATGCATTCATTCTTAGAACTATTTGTGAAGTTCTCGTTTGCCAACATGATTTTTGAAAACTTTTTCCCATGATCATCTGATACACGCTGTGGCAATGAATATCACTTTTGATATGGGTCTACACAAATCTATAAGCAAGTATGATAGCCTAGTTCATAAATACATTATAGACTAATTCTAAGCCAAATTTTAATTATTTTGCATTACAATAACCTGCCTTGCTTTCTCCTTTATAGTGATAGAGTGTTTAAGTGACTTCATAATTTATAAACCCACTGCTAATTCATCTTTTAAAACTTCATGCAATGATCTGGAAATATCTTCATTTAATCATTAACCACATGTCATATTTGTTCAGATATAGTATCCTTACCCTCTGTTACATTTTGCTATTTCATCAAATAGAAGTTTCCACCGAGGACGTCCAATATAAAGTCTTGAATTCAGTGCATGGTATTTTTCTCCAATTATCTTCTGCCAAAAAGAAAGCACTATATTATTCACAGATTTGGATAAATAACTCATTTCTTTAACAGCTTTTCTGCTGGTTTTGTGGTTTCCTACCAAATTGTTGTGATATAAAGAATGTAAGTGTCAAATGGAAACTTAGCAAGAACAATCATTTAGACATATCATTTCCTTCCCTTTTCCTTTAAAATCCGTATCCCCTTGAATGCCATTCTTACAAATGGCTGATTTTCCTAGACTTCACTTAGTTGCTTCATTTTTCAAAAATTACAACGTAAAACAAGGAATACATTTTCATTGCTCACTGAAGTATTTTTGTACCACAAATATTTGTTGTCATATTTGGCTCACTATATGAATAAAATATTATAAATTACCATCATAAATTTGGGGAAATGATTTTAGGTAAGACATCCCAAGACAGCAGAGTTATTAATACAAACTTGGGCCTATCAACAAATGGCTATTATTGGGCTGGTTTCTGCAACTAAGAATATTAGAAGAGCAATATGGCTGAAGAGAAAACTCCAGCAATTGACCCTCCGTATGAATTCCTAATTCAACAACTATCCATACAAGCAAGCACCTTCAGAAGAACCAAAAATCAGGTGAGCGATCAGATTACTTGGTTTTAACATTATATCAAGGAAGAGACACTGAAGAGAGCAGAAAGACAATCTTGCATTGCCTACACGATCACTTTCCCATTCCTAGCAGTGCTGCACCAGCATGCCCAGTGGAAAGAGGATCTGTGTGCCCAGGGGAGGGAGACTGAAGTGATTGTGGGGCTTTGAATTGAAACTCGGGGCCACGTGGCCCAGAGGAACACAGCACAGGGAAGATTCCTGCCAGTGCCATGGAGAGAGCATTTAGACCAACCCAGCCAGAGGGAAATTCTCCTCCTAGAAACCTGAGTTCTGGCTAGCCCCACCACCAGCTGACAAAAACTGGACTGGAGCCTGGAATAAATTTGTAAGGCAGTCAAGCCACAAAGGCTGCAGGCCTTGGGCAATTCCTGTGGCTGTGCTGGCCCAGAGCCAGAGGACCTGGGATGCGCATGACCCAGTGAGACACCAGCAGTGCTGGCCAAACCAGTGCCTGTGTCACCAACCCCTCCTCCCAAATACAGGCAGTGTGGCTCAGGAAGTTTCTTCCACTTGGGGAAAGGAAAGGGAAGAGTTCAGAGGACTTTGTTTTGCAACTTGGGTACCAGCTCAGCCACAGTAAAATAAAGTACCAGTAGATTCCTGAAGCCATAGAGTCCAGGCCTTAGTTCCTGGATGGCATTTCTAGACCCATTCTGACCCAGAAGAAAATATGCTGCTCTTAAAGGAAGGACTCAGTCCTGACAAGATTCACCACCTGCTGATTAAATAGCCTTTGGGATTTGAATAAACATCAGAGGTAGCCAAGAAGCAGTCACATGGGCTTTGAGTGAGACTGGGCTGGCTTCAGGTGTTTCTACAAAAGAGTGCCCATGTCACTCTTCCTGAAATTCCAGCAGCCCAGTACAGAGAGTGAGGAAAGAGAATGAGAGACTTTGCATGGAAATCCTTGGAATTCTCCCATATCTTACCCTACCTAGTCCACCAAGGTGGCACCACCAGGAGGCTGCAAGAATCACAGCATTACTGGGCTTGGAGCACCCCCAGTGCTGATATGGCTGCAATGACCAAAGACTTAGATCACAGCACTCAATTCCTTTTGAATATCTGGAGAGCCTTCTAAAGAAGGACTTCTAACTAGCCCAGACTGCAAAGATTAAAATAAGGACCTAATTCTTCAATACCTAGACATTGACAAACATCCACAAGCATCAAGAACATCCAGGAAAACATAACTTCACCAAAAGAACTAGATAAGGGTACCAGTGACAAATCCTAGAGTGACAGAGACATGTGCCCTTTTAGACAAAGAATTCAGACTAAGTAGCTGTCCTGAAGAGAGCTTTAAGACATTACAAGCTCTGTAATGCTCAAGACATTATAGAGAAGGGATTCAGAAGGGCAGCAGAGAAATTTAACAGAGATTGAAATAATTAAAAAAAAAAAAAGCAGAAATTCTGGAGCTAAAAAATTCAATTGACAAACTAATAAATGCATCAGAGTCTCTCAACAGCAGAACTGATCAAGTAGAGGAAAGAATCAGTGAGCTAGATGATAGGCTATTTAAAAATATTCAGTCAGAAGAAAAAAAATGAAAAAAGAATAAAAAACAATAAAGCACACTTACAAGATATAATAATGGCTTTAAGAGGGAAAATTTAAGAGTTATTGGCCTTAAATAGGAGGGAGAGAGAGATGTTGGGATAGAAAGTTTATTCAAAAAAATAATAACAGAGAACTTTCCAACCCTAGAGAAAGATATCAACATTCAAGTACAAGAAGGTCATAGAACACCAAGCAGATTTAACCTAAACCAGACTATCTCAAGGCACTTAATAACCAAGCTCCCAATGGTCATGGGTAAAGAAAACATCCTAAGGAAAGCAAGAAAAAAGATAAAAATAACATATAAAGGAACTCTAGTATGTCTGGCAGCAGACTTCTCAATGGAAGGCTTACAGGCCAGGAGAGAGTGGCATGACATATTCAAAGTGCTGATGGAAAATAACCTTAACCCTAGAATATTATATCCTGCAAAGATAGCCATCAAACATTCAGGAGAAACAAAGGCTTTTCCAGGTAAACAAAATCTGAGGGATTTCATCAACACCAGACCTGTCCTACAAGAAATGCTAAGAGGAGCTCTTCAATATGAAAAAAAAAGTACATTAATGAACAATAGAAATCATCTGAAGGTATAGAACACACCAGTAACAGTAAGCACACATATACAGAATACACTAATGCTGTAACTGCAGTGTACAAACCACTTATATCTTGAGCAGGAAGACTAAAAGACAAACCTATCAAATATATTAACTACAACAACTTTTTGAGCTCTAGATAGTAGAAAAAGATATTAATGGAAACAACAAAAAGTTAAAAAGTGGGGGGGATAGAGTTAAAGTGTAGAATTTCTTTTATATATCCTTTGCTTGCTTATTTGTTTGTAAGAAAAATTATTATATGTTTAAAATAATTGCTTATAAAATGTTTTTTGCAAGCCCCATGGTAACCTCAAATAAAAAACCTGCAACAGGTATACAAAAAATAAAGTGCAAGAAATTGAAACACTACCAAATAAAATTATTTTTAGCAAAGGAATGCAGAAAGAAGGAGAAAAAGAAAGAGAAGATCACAAAACAACCAGAAATCAGATAACATGACAGTAGTCCTTACCTATCAATAGTAACATTGAATGTGAATGAACTAAACTTTCCAATCAAAAGACATAAAGTGGATGAATATATTTAAAAAAAAAGACCTACCCATAAGTTGTCTGTAAGAAACCCACTTTTTCTATAAATACATATATAAACTGAAAATAAAGGCATGGAAAGGGATGCAAGAATGGTTTAACATATGCAAATCGATCAATGTGATACATCATATCAACAGAACAAAGGACAAAAACCATATGATCATTTCAATTGATGCTGAAAAAGCCTCAGATAAAATTCAACATCTCTTCATGATAAAAATTCTCAAAAAAACTGAGTGTAGAAGGAACTTATCTCAACGTGATAAAAAGTCATATATCAGACCCACAGCTAGTACTATACTGAATGGGGAAAAACTTTCCTTCAAGACATGGAAAAAGACAAGGATGCCCACTATCACCAGTGTTATCCAACATAGTACTAGCAGTTCTGGCTAGAGCAATCAGACAAGAGAAATAAATAAAGGGCATCCAAATTGGATGAGATATCATCTCACCCCAGTTAAAATGGCTTTTATCAAAAAGAAAGAATGCTGGCAAGAATGTGGAGAAAGGGGAACCCTTGTACACTGTTGGTGGGAATGTAAATTAGTGCAACCACTATGCAGAACAGTATGGAGGCTCCTCAAAAAATTAAAAATAGAACTGCCATATGACCCAGCAATCCCACTGCTGGGTATATACCCAAAGGATGGGAATTCACTATGTTGCAAAGATAGCTGCACTCCCACATTGATCACAGTACTCTTCACAATAGCCAAGATATGGTATCAACCTAAGTGTCCATCAATGAATGAATGATAAAGAAATTGTGCTACATATACACAATGGAATAATATACAGCAACAAAAAGAACGAAATCCTGCCATTTGCAATGACATGGATGGAACTGGAGAACATTGTGTTCACTGAAATAAGCCAAGCACAGAAAGATAAATTTCACATGTTCTCACTCAGATGTGGGAGTTAAATACTCAAAAAAGTTGCTCTCATGGAGGCAGAGAGTAGAATAATGGTTACAAAGGCTAGGAGGGGTAGCGGAGAGGGAGGATAAAGTGGGGACAGTTAATGGGTGAAAAAATATAGTTAGATAGTTTAGATAGAATGAATACTATTTGATAGCACAACAAAGTGACTATAATCAACAATAAGTTCAGGTATACTTCAAGGTAACTAAAAGAGTGGAATTGGAATATTCCTAACTCAAAGAAACGTAAAATGCCTGAGGTGATGGATGCCCCAATTACCCTGATTTGATTAATTCACATTGTATGCCTGTATCAAAACATCACATATACCCTGTAATAATATACAACTATTATGTATCCATATTAATTAAAAATAAAAAATTTTTAAAAAAGAAGATACATTACTTGAAATTTTGAAAAAACAATACAACATTAGATCATTAGATCTGAATTGATGGTGAAGAGTCAAAGTGAGGTGAGAAGAGAGAAGAAAGTGTCTAAATCTCAGGCAGACAGAGAACCAAATATAAATTATGCTCCATACCTTAATTACAGGAATATCAGGAGGAAAAATGACAGTGACTTGCTTCATGAAAATAGTGAACTGAAATATTTTTTACATACCAAGTAGGGCAGAAATCTGACTAAAAAAACAGGGGCAGATTAGTTCTGAGGTAACTGACAAGCACTCATATTTTGTATTAATAGTCAAAGTATTGTGAAAATGTATGATGGAGAATACTAAATTTAAATTTGCAAAATCATTCACACTCAGATTTATATACCTATCCAGTTCTGAGATGTTGTCTCTAAATATTAGTTTCTTCATCTGTAAAACAGAGATAGTAATATTATCCACTTCTTGAATCTGTTGGAGTTATATGAGATAATATATGTGAAAGTCTTGACACGGTGCCTAGCACAGTAAACAAACAATTTAGTTTCCCTCGGAGGGAAGTAAGCTGAGTTGTATAAGAATTCATTTCTCTCCATATAAAACCTCCCCTTGATGAAAAAAATCACAAGGCTGTTCATCCGTATCCTGATTTTTAGAAGCAGAGAATTTGAGGCCATAGGGAAAAGCAGAGCGATGGACTAAAAAGGTCTGCTCCAGTCCCCTGGGAGAAGGACAAATGAAAGGCATAATATGGTTGACTTCAAGGATAAGCCATGACTTTTCTGGACACATTCCAAAACAGGCCTTCCTCTAGGAAACTTCTGTTTAAACCACCTGCAGAATTTTTTTTTTTTTTCCCAGCACAGTTTCCAGAGTAAATCTTCTATTATCAAGAGGCTTGTTTAACTTACAATAACATCCAACCACATACCTGTATCCCATCTGTCTGACTGAGGTACAGCTGGATGTTGACGTAGTCAGGTCTGTTCTCGTGCCAAAACTGAGAGGACATAAACACAAATAGATTTACTAAAATTCTTTGAGGCTCAAAGTTTTCTGACTTGGAAAAAAAATTATTTCTGTATACTTAGATTTTCTAACATATGTGATTCTAGAATTTAACACATTTTGGCTTAATACAGTCAATATCTATAAGCAAATGAATACACACACACATACACACCCGCACATATACTGCATACAATGACAGATTCTAACGTTAATAACCCGCCCTACTGGCATAAATTAAGTATGACGGTGGTGGTGGAAAGGAATAACTCTGTGTTATCTTTATATATACGAAAGCTAGCATGCTAAATACTATACTAAACTAATATTCCCCTAAGTCCTTCCCAAATATTCTTTATTTTATTCCCTAAGAGACCCTAAATTTTACCTAGGAGTTTACTCATCATGAACATAATTTTCTTTAAAAAAAAAAAAGGCACTAGTGATATACACTATGCATGCTAGGAAATGGAAAACAATACAAATAACAAAAACAAACAATAGACACTTTTTCTTGTTCCTGTCTTCCTCTTACTCAACACTGGTTTCCCTTGTATAAAATTGTATATGGCAAGAAATACACCTGCAAAATAAATAGTCTGGAAAAAGTATGGAACAATAATTCCCCATTTCCCCTTCCCTCAGGCTCTTGCAACTGCCATTCTACTTTCTAAGCACCTTTCACCTCTGAAAAAATCAATTCACGGTGGATAACAGACGTAAACTTAAGGCATGAAACTATAAGAATTCTAGAAGAAAATGTCAGAAAAACTCTTACAGACATTGGCCTAGGCAAAGAATTTATGAAGAAGACACCAAAGGCAATCACAGCAATGACAAAAATAAATACACGGGACCTGATCAAATGGAAAAGCTGCACAACCAAGGAAACTATCACGAGAGCAAACAGATGACCTACTGAATGGTAGAAAATATTCACATGTTACACATCTGATAAAGGGCTGATAACTAGAATCTATATAGAACTCAGAAAAATCAGCAAGAAAAAAAAATCAAACAACCTCATTAAAAAGTGAGCAAAGGACATGAACAGAAACTTTTCAAAAGACGACAGACTAATGGCCAATAAACATGAAAAAATGCTCAACGTCTCTAATCCTCAGGGAAATGCAAATCAAAACCACAATGAGATATCACTTATCTCCAGTGAGAATGGCTTTTATCAAAAAGTCCCAAAACAATAAATGTCGGCGTGGATGCAGAGAGATAGTAACACTCATACACTGCTTGTCGGGCAGCAAATTGTACAACCTCTGTGGAAAGTAATATGGAGATACCTCAAAGAGCTACAAGTAGAACTACCATTTGATCCAGCAATGCCATTACTGGGCATCTACCCATAAGAACAAAAGACATTCTATAAAAAAGATATCCGCACTAGAATGTTTATAGCAGCACAGTTCACAATTGCAGAGATGTGGAAACAACCCAAGTTCTCATCAATACATGAGTGGATTAACAAAATGTGATGTATGTATACCATGGAGTTCTACTCAGCCACAAAAAACAATGATGATCTAGCACCTCTTAGATTATCTTGGATAGAGCTGGAACCCATTCTACTAAGTGAAGTATCACAAGAATGGAAAAACAAGCACCACATGTATTCACCATCAAATTGGTATTAACTGATCAATAATTAAGTGCACATATAGTAATAACATTCATCAGGTGTCGGGCAGATGGGAGAGGGGAGGAAGGGATGGGTACATACACACCTAATGGGTGCGGTGCGTACCGTCTGGGGGATGGACACGCTTGAAACTCTGACTCAGGTGGGGCAAAGGCAATACATGTAACCTAAACAATTGTCCCCCGTAATATGCTGAAATAAAAAAAAATTAAAAAAAATAAAACAGTAGTTTAATTTGTAATGTATCTCCTATGAGTGGAATCATACAATATGTTTCCTTTTGTGTCGGCCTTATTTCACTTAGCATAATGTCTTCAAGGTTCACCCATGCTGTAGCATGAGTCAGAATTTCCTTCCTTTAAAGGCTGAATAGTATTCCATTTTATGTGTATGCCACATTTTGTTTATCCATTGATCAGTGAATATTTGGGTTGTTTCCATCTTTTGGCTATCATGAATAATGCTTCTGTGAACATTGGTGTACAAATATCTGTTTGATTCCCTATTTTCAATTATTCTAGGTATACACCTAGAACCATTTTTTTTGTTGCATAAAGTCCAAGGCCTTATGTAATCTACCTCTTCCTAGAAATCACCCATGCCACCTCTCTAATTGCCTCCCCTACCATTCTTTCTCCTGCTTACTTTGCTCCGTCCACACAGACCTCCTTCCTCTTCTTCCAACACAGCAAGCATACTATTGCACCGGGGTCCTTGCTTGTGAAGTTAGGTTCTTCTGCCTTGAAATTTTTATCCAAAATATGTGTCTAGTCTGCTCATTCACTTTGCTCAAGTCTCTCCTCCAATAGCATTTCGTTTGGTGCGCATTCACGAACAACATAAATTGCCATGCCCTCTACTGTTTATGTTGCTTCACCCCTACTTTCCTCTTCTTTGTTGTAATTGGAATCTAATAATCAGGCGTCCTATGTATTTATTGGTTTGTTGTCTATCTCCCCCACTTAAAATGTAAACTACATGAGATCAGAAATTTGGTTTTATTTTGTTACCTGATGCTCCAGGTTACAACTGGTTACACAGATTGGGTGGGGAAGGTAGTAAGAAGCAATCTTACTTTATATGAATTGTTTAAAATATTTGTAGCAAAGATGTGCTTGAATATTACTTGTATAATTTGAATAAATAAAGATAAATAAATAGAAGAATAAAATGTTAGGGGTAAGATAGGTAAAAAAAATGCCTACTTTCATCTTTGTAAAAATTAAAATATAGAATTTGAGATTTTTGAGATTCTGCATCATTTACCTAGTGATGTTCTATTTGAAATATTAAAGAGGGAGATAAGGGATAACGGCTATCAGAACAAAGGATGGAAGGTATAGTAGCAAGTGTCTGCTGATGTTTCCTTTTGTATTCCCTCACCACCTCACGCTACATGTATACATTTCTATGTTAAACATTCTATGTTAAAACATGGAAATTAATGGGTTTTTTTGTTAAAATATGTCATAGATATTATGCATTATCACAAATACCCATATCTGAAAAGATGTGTACCTAATTGTTAATAAATGTTATTTCTGTTTTTTTTTTTTTCGGTTTAAGGGACTTATTTCTTTCCTTGATACTTATCTGCATAATTTCTATATGCAAATAAGTAGTTTATTCTATAGCAAGCATTTATTGCTTGTGTAATATGAAAGAAAACAGCTTTTTAACTTAAAAAAATTATGAAACTAAAGACAATCCCAATGTTACCTTGTTATGCAACATACAGAGTAAGTCTGCAAACCAACAGAAGGATTGGATGTCTCTGCATACCCAGATAAAGTACAGTCTTCTAAGCTTGTATGGTTTCCAGTCATCCCTTTAAAATTAAAATAACATGGTAGTGATTAGAATAGCAAATGAAAGAAAGAAAGAGACAGAGAGAGAGAGAGAGAGAGGGAGACAGAGAGAGAGAGAGAGAGAATCCTCACAGTCTTGAAAATTTACTTTTTATTAGTAAGTAACCAATAAAAAAAACTATGTATTTAAATTCTAGCATCTGATACACCACGTACTAATAATATAACTCCCAAATGAATTTACTGTGTAATACACTGACTCAAAGACATGACATACTTCATGGATTTTAGTGTTAATGACTATTATTCACAAATATGCACATCATCTGTAGCCAGTTGAGGGCCATCACCGAACTCCTGGATCAAAATAATATTGGCCTCTGCATCTCAGGAAAACAAGATCTCAATTTTCAATGAATTCTATCATGTAACAGGGTCCAAAGGTCATTCACTATTGCCCTTTCAGGCAAAATGAGCCAAAAACCATTCCAGAAAATTGGTTGTTTATTCCCTTCCTTATAATCATGAAAGAAAGAGATTTCACAACCACGTACTATGTCATGCATTCCAGCAACTCATAGTTCTGAGTCTGGATCCCTATTTGTAACTATTAAGTAGACCTGAGGTTAAGAAAAATGTTCTTGTTTTTTTATAACATTAGGTGTCCTAATAAATTGCAATGTTTTGTCAGAAACAAATGATTTCTGGCTTGGAATATGGTTATTTTTGTAAGAACCTCCAGAAAGTCCCAAATTGTCATCTAGTATTTAAAATTGAAATACAATGTCATTCAAACACACCACTTCAACTTATTATTTCTTTTTGGTACTCCACAAAATAGTTTTAATTAAATTGTGTCAACTTGAAAAGTAAATGAAACAGATTTGACAGTACCTTCATTTTGTTTGTGTTTTCATGAGAATTAATAGCAATCAGATAACTTTGGCTAATAATCCTGGCACTAAAATAACTGAAAGAACATTTCCTGGTTAAGCAATCTCACCTTTGAAATTTCTTCAGTCTGTTGTAAATTTGCTAAGTAATAAACCAAGGAACGATGTGTTTATTTGTCATCTTCTCTAAAAAGCCTTCCCTGACCATACTTCAACAATAACCCCAACTCTTTATTTCTGTATCTCATTAATCTGTCTTCTTTTCATCATGGTTCGATTATTTTCTGAAATAATTTTATTTATAAATTTCTCATTGCTTGATTACTTGCATGTAAGCTTTTTAAGAGCAAGGACTCTGTTTTCATTCATTGCTGTGTTCCCGTTACCAGTAAGACAGATTTGCACGTGTATGCTCAAAAATGTTTGTTGACTGAATGAATGAATAGTGCCACTTACCACTGACCGGGAGGCAGAGAAATGAAGGGTGGTGGCGAATAACTTAACAGAAGAAAAGGACAGAGGTATGCATAACTGTGATACTGACATATTTTTACAAGAGAGCATGTTAGGAGCCGGAAACCACATGTTGAGGATCACTGAATCATTCCTCTCATCAATCAGTAAATGGAATTCCTTGAACAACTAGTAGAAGAATTCTGTAAGGAATTACACTAAAAAGAGAGATTTCTGAAACATTGGCAGTTCTCTGTTTGGACTAATAAAATGGATCAAAATGACATACAGCAGCGTGTTGAGTATTGATGCAAATGGGGTTACTCCAATGCCTCCGGCCACGCAGAGGCTAACCTCATAGTTTAGGGATTCCTCAAATGGACTTCCAAATGGACCATCGATGTATAGCCTGTAGAGAAGGCAGACAAAGGTGGGAAAAGTAAAAATACGTTCCTTTTCTGTAACATATAACAAACTTGCTGAATACAATTTCTAGGCTTTGTGATGGCTCAGGCTTTATTCCGTTGTTTCTCATAGTGATAAGCCCAGAGGAACGTTGTTTATGAATTGTCAATATCAAAGCAAGTACATCTGTTTCTAAGCATGTCTTTTTTGTGGGAAACATTAATTAAAGGTATAAAGAAATGTAAATAGGACCATGCCACATAGCTAAGGACAAGTTAAAACTCTGGTCATATTATACTAATATTACTACATTTGACTAAATTAAAATACCAATTGCCATATGTAAATTCAATAAATAATGTTTCCTTCAACGGCCAGGTTAGTAGCTGAAATATTTACTTAAACACTTACTATGTGAACAGAAAAATAAGAGGAGTAAGAAGAAGACTCTAACACTATTCCTCTTCCTACCCTACTTAAGTTGATTAAGTGCAAAAACAGCTAAAGAACATTCACAAAGGAAGCTCTGCTTGTTCTACTTGTGCTCATATATTCAAATATATGTGTGGGTGAGAAAGAGAAATCCTTAACTGCAACAGAAGTTGCTAACTGTTCACCCAATATTCATCTTTCTTTACCCATTACTCTATACCCATTCTTTCTTAGTAACAAGACATTGATGTTATTCAGGGAAGCAAAATGTCCAGCCAAAATACTCCATTTCTCAGACTCCCTGCATCTATTAATATTTTGGCTGTATGACTATGTTCTGGCCACTGGCCCCTCTTTCCTACTTGTTGGCTTTCCGACCCACACACCCCCATACACACCCTTCCAAGAATGCCCACAAAACTATTCTTTGGTGTTTGCAATAACTTTGGACAAGAATACTAGAACACAGAGTTCTAGTCATTTACTAGGGGGCAGATCACAGACAAGTTCCTTGTCCTCTCTACTGTAGATTTCCTTCATCTGTAAAAGGGTCAACAAGATGTGATGATACAGAAAAATTAAGAGTGGTGGAGGGCCACACAGATGTCACAAATGCTTTTTGTCAACGGCACCAGCGAATGCCTACAGCGCACCCGCCAGGCCGGCCAGAAGGGCAGCATCAATGCGAGCAATGGGCTGAGTTCAGTATGAGATGGGACATGCAGAGGAGAATTTGGCTTGAAAGACCTTAGAGAATCAGCTGTTTTTCATTTGAAATGCTTTGTTGCCCCAGGTGAGATAAAATTTTGCTTTTTTTAGGGGAAGGATAAAGATGAAATTACTAGTAACTGATTACTTGGCAACATCTGGTTTTTTGAGGAAGACAAAGAGAAACTGCTTAAATTATTTTTTAACATATTTAATATGATTAATGTGCAAAGTAAATTGCCTTTCATTTATGAGTAGTGACTTTCTCCCTTAGTACAAGGTCTTTGAAAGAATGTTATGTTACTATTATATGTGACAATATTACAGAAATTAAAGGCAACTATTCCAAGTCTTTGAACAATGTAGTGGAGATAAGATCAACTTGACACATTTTTAAGCTTCAGTTGATGACTAATGAAAAGATCCTTTCTGAAAGACTGGATCTAAGAGAGTTTTAAGAATAAGAGAGATTCCTTTCCCTGACCCACCCCAAAATAAACACTTTTTGAAATTTTAATAACTTTTTTCCCTTGAGGGAATTTATTAATATTTTATAAAATTGATTTGTTTTAAGACCGATGAGTTGACAGAACAGTTATATCAGATCTCCTTCTTTCAATGGAGATATTTATCAGCTACAAATTAATTCAATTGTATTAAAGAAAAAATATACTGATAATTTTTGAAATCTTGTATACCTCCAAACACACTGATAACATAATAAATTAAAATAGAATTTATTTAGACAATCTGAGGAGAAAGCTAATCACTGTTTTCAGAAAACATCTTAATTAATTTTTTTAAAAATAGATATTAATTATACCAGTAATTCCCAAAAGTGATCTTACAGAACAATAATACAAGAGGGAAAAAAGTATGTTATGGTAAAATAAATTTGGGAAATGTGTTAAACAAAGTTTCTTTTAAAATTTGTTTATTTTTACATCTTTAATGCAAACTCCCAAGTTTGGGGTAGTATGGTAGTAATAATATATACACTTAGGATATATTAAATGCATTTTCAACTTCCTGTATTTTCAGTTTACAATGGGTTTATTGGGACTTAGCTATGCTAAGTGGAGGATCATCTGTATAATAAGGGTAGTCCCTTAACATTTGAGTTAAGACTTGGTGGGAGGTGTAGTCCACATTGTTTGGACTTTAGCAACAATTTAAGGAAAGAAACTTCACCAGCAAGGGGCTAAGAAATCTCTGTCATTAATTTGTAATTATTATCTAATGCAATCTCATGTATAAAATAAAAGCAACATTGTTTGAAAACCCACTTTAATGTTTATCTCTTGGAATTCTGAATCACTCCATCAAGGCCTTACAAACAGAAGCCATTAATTAATTTAGGATCTTCAAAAAGAAAAACTCTTCGGCAAGGAATTCCCATAAAAGAATCACGTGATCGAAATTATACTTCCATAACCATTATGAATTGATAAATTTTATAAGATTTTTAACAAACAAAGAACTTCAGGCCACTTTCTCTTCCTAATGAAAAGAAAAACAAAACAAAACAAACAAAAAAAAATCCCCAAAACAGAGTCTGAGAAGATGCATGAGAGCTGAGAATGCAGGACGGGGCGATGAGAAAAAGAAATGGCTCTCAAAGGCAGCAGATGGGGAATCATGTGTGCTTAATTTATCTCCTAGGAAGCGCCTACTTACCCAGCTTGTTCTGAGATTTCAGCCACCTAGTAACTCCAGCTATAGACTCAGTTTGGCCCTATCCTTGAACTGATTCTTATTTGAGTTAGGAATGAGTTATTCTCTCACTCAGCATGAAGGCATCCTTATTGCTTGCCCATTAGCCTTGCACTAACAGAGCTTCTTGACTTGTATCTCTGACCCAAAATCTTCACAATTTCAGCAGTGCCTCAGTTTCTGTTTAACTGTTTGTATTTTTTAGTGGTTCCAACTAGCTTTTACTAGCCCCGATGACAGGGTTTTCACTTGTGATTCCCAGCCCCGGGGTTGGGACCTGCTACCTGATAATAGCCAGCTTCCTTCTGACATCTTGCTTGCCTAGTTTTGCAAATATCATTAGCATTAGGAATTCACACTATGATAATAGATTCCACATTCTATTCGGAATACTACCTTTTTTAGATCTCTTGCCAGCCAGGTATTGGAATTTCACCTACTATACAAAATAAAGCCTAAGTTTAGGGATAAGTTGAGAGGGAGTAATCCTTCAATGCAGGGCAATATAATATTATCTATACTGTGAAAATGCTATGAATAATTGTGATTGTGGAAACTGTACTAGAACTGCCCCAGCCACACATAGGAAGACACACAACAGAACGTTCTCCTTCTTGACTCATCATCCTCCACACAGATCCTATCATCCAGAGCCGTCTTTGTCAGAATAACATCTCCCTTCTGGCAGCACCTCGACTGGAGTGAAGACACTAAAGCAGTCCACATGGTAGAGCCCTCCCCACTGCGCTGAGCTAAGCCATACTTTTGAGAAAGGGCAGAACAGAGCTGACAATGAGAAAGGTAATGAGGATTCACTTTTGCAAAAGGCCAAGTGCTTTATATCATTTTATTTAAATATTGCAAAGCCTTGCAATATAGAATGATTAATATGTCAGGCGTTGTGTATTCCTCAAAGCCACATTAAAAAGGAAGGTATCTCCATTATCACCATTTGAAATATAGAACAGAAAAATAAAAATGAAGATGCTCAGCCGGGCGCGGTGGCTCACGCCTGTAATCCTAGCACTCTGGGAGGCTGAGGCAGGCAGATCGCTCTAGGTCAGGAGTTCGAAACCAGCCTGAGCAAGAGTGAGACCCCGTCTCTACTATAAATAGAAAGAAAGAAATTAATTGGCCAACTAAAGATATATATAGAAAAAATGAGCCGGGCATGGTGGCGCATGCCTGTAGTCCCAGCTACGTGGGAGGCTGAGGCAGAAGGATTGCTTGAGCCCAAGAGTTTGAGGTTGCTGTGAGCTAAGCTGACGCCACGGCACTCACTCTAGCCCGGGCAACAGAGTGAGACTCTGTCTCAAAAAAAAAAAAAAGAAAAGAAAATTGTAATTTTCTATTTACTTGGATAGTGACGATAGTTGTAAGCTTCTTAAGGGCTTTATCTCTGTATCCACAGGAGCTAGCTAGTTTCTCAGGGAGGTACCCAGTGATTATTTATTGAATGTATGAAAATAAGTAGACTACTTGATGTGGCTGTTTTTAAAAATCCCTTCCTAATGGTACACTGGTGGTAGATCTTTAGTGAGGGAAGGTTTAATTGCATTTTGAAATAGATAACATGTGACAGATCTAGTTGGAATCAAGTGTTTGATTATTAACATTCCCCCTGGAATAAAAACCCTCATCACCTTCCCATTCCCTCCTGTGTTTTTGGTAAACATTTTTAATTTTAGGACCATTTTTAGATTTAGAGAAAAATCAGGATAGTACAGAGTTCCTATATGTCCCATTCCCAGTTTCCTCTGTTATTAACATCTTCTGGATTTTCAAAATTGTTTGTGTCGTCCAAAGAATGTAGAGTGGCAGGTAAATTTTTGATCAAGAGTGATTGCTGCTGATCTAGGCAGACCCATTTCATTCCATACTGAATTAATAGTATACTTTATTAAAAACAAGCTTTGAGAATTTTTAATTTTTTAAATTGTCACATAATTATACATATTTATGGGGTGATGTGATACATATATAATGTGTAATGATCAGATCAGGGTAATTACTATATCATCTCAAACATTTATCATTACTTTGTGTTGGAAACATTCAGTATCCCCCTAGCTGTTGGAAACTGTATACGATTGTTAACTATAATCATCCTACAGTAGTGCAGAACACTAGAACTTATTCCTTCTATCTAGCTGTAATTTTGTATCTTTCACAAATCCCTCCCTATCCCTGCTCTTTCCCCTACCCATGTCCTCGCTAATATCCTCTATTCTACTTTTTACTTCTATGAGATCAGCTTTTTTTAGCTTCCACATATGAGTGAGAACATGTGGTGTTTAACTTTCTGTTCCCAGCTTATTTCACTTAACATAATGTCCTCCAGTTCCATCCACGAATAACAGGATTTCATTATTTTTTTATGGCTGAATAGTTAAACAGTTTTTTCCTGCCCTCTAGTTACCGTGGATACTTTGCTTCATATCACTGACATTGCTGAGTTGTATGTTACTTGGTGATGTGAAAACATAAATACGGGCTTATTTTGAGAAAACTGATCCTTGTTTAGGATCAAACACAGTAAGAAAAAAATGTGATTTTCTGTTTTGGATTGTCATTAGTAATTAAACTGTAACAGGTGCTAAACAAAGATTTAGAACAATAATGTCTCTTTATTTGTGTTTTAATATGTCTACCTGTTTTGTCTAAAAGAATTTTGGCTGTTGCCCAGAAAAGAGGAAACATTGACAAATCCCTAAATTAGACTTTAGCATTTATAATTCAGTCCTGTTGAAAAATTAAAGCTTGCCATTTTAATCACTGGTCAAAATGACCTAAAATTTTTTAATTTAAATTTTAA
Organism: Lepilemur ruficaudatus; assembly: GCA_963574885.1. NCBI lineage: Eukaryota > Metazoa > Chordata > Mammalia > Primates > Lepilemuridae > Lepilemur > Lepilemur ruficaudatus. The sequence goes on from CAUYRT010022880.1 coordinate 42,343, forward strand.
GTCTGGCCAGGTACAGTGGCTCACACCTGTAATCCTAGCGCTCTGGGAGACTGAGGCAGTAGGATTGCTTAAGCTCAGGAGTTCAAGACCAGCCTAAGCAAGAGTGAGACCCATCTCTACTAAAAATAGAAAAAGTAGCTGGGTATTGTGGCTACATGCCTATAGCCCCAGCTATTTGGGAGGCTGAGGCAGGAGGATCACTTGAGCCTAGGAATTTGAGGTTGCAGTGAGCTACAGTGATGCCACTATACTCTACCCAAGGCAACAGAGTGAGACTCTGTCTCAAAAAAAAAAAAAAAAAAATTAAATCTGACTGTAAAATTACAAGATTGGTTCTATAACCCTGCCAAAAAAACCAAAGTAACTTTGTCACTTTGTGCTTGAATATTAAATGATTTCATAACGAAATTAATTTAGATACATTTTAATTTATTTGTGGCTAATGATCAATTGTACATACTTTATTCATTTTGAGATTGGAAGCAAAATTTCCTGCTCTGGCTTTTTGTGACAAAACCCTAGGGTCATACACTTGAGTGCCAGGGGGGATTTTAAAGATGATTAGCTTGGCCCTTTTACATTATCAGGAAGAAACGCCAGGGAAATTGGACTTAATTCTACAGCAACTGAGTGAAAGTGCCAAAATGCAAAGTCAGATCTCACTCTACTGCAAACTTAAAATTTGTAAAATTTTACTACTTAGGGTTGATTTCTTCACAATTGCTTAAATGTTTTCCTGAGAGAGTGTATTAAATTTGTAGCCATATAGTATAGGAAAGATGATTAACCACATTATAGTCTAACAGAATTCAGGATTAAAAACGCCACCGTTAAGATACAGGATGTGCCTGTCCTTTTCTATTCTTCTTAACTTCGTAGTTTGAAAACATAAACATAAGTGGGTTTTAAGAAAGCTAGTACAGTCTTCAGTATAAAATGCAGTATGCAGAAATATGATTTAGAATTTTTTGAATAGTTACATGATGGTAGTGAAGACTTATTTGATAGGGCCAGAATTTTTGTCCTTTATGCTTGTAAATAAGGAACAAAAAAATACGTTACATCGAAAATATATTTGACATTTTTTTGAAGGAGCTTTCAGTCCCTTTTAAGCAACTCTTGTCTGCAGGAGTCATTTGTTTAACTGTAGATTATTTATGTAAGGGAAAAGATAATTGGTAATAGTTGATAATTTCCACTAAATGGTAATATTGACCTAATACAGAAAAAAACTAAAAGGCTGTTAATTTATATCATATGAATAAATCAGCAGGACTTTTTCTTCATGAAAATGAGTGAGGGAGATAAAAAGATCCAGATAGCTAAATTTTTTTTTTTTTTTAAGACAGCATCTTGCTCTGTTGCTTGGGCTGGAATGCAGTAGTGTCTTGAAAGCTCACTGCAGCCTCTAATCCCTGGACTTACGTGATCCTCCCACCTCAGCCTCTACTGAGTGGCTGGGACTACAGGCACACACCGCCATGCCTGGCTAATTTTTCTATCTTTTATAGAAATGAGATCTTGCTGTGTTGCCCAGGCTAGTCTCCAACTCCTGGCCTCAAGTGATCCTCCCACCTTGGCCCCCCAGAATGCTGGGCTTGGAGGCATGAGCCACACCTTGCCTGGCCAAGTGTGATCAGTCTCATTGAGGGCTTTTAAGTATAGCGGTTAATGGAAAGCTTGACACCTATTACAGAGTGGCAGCAGAAACTGGGGGAAAGCAATACTTGTGACCATGCTACTTTCAATACTAACCATTCATATTCTTTTCTCTGTGAATATGAAACATCCTATGAATTTATAGATGGAAAAGCGAGGGTGAAATAGGTCCAACCATAATTTACCGAAATAGTAGTAGAAGAAATAATAGTAGAAAACTATAATCATTCTCATAATGAAAATTAATACTTTATTTTGTCAGTAAAAGTTAGTTTTCTAGCATTTCTGTTATTCATGCCTGAATTTTCAACTCATTCCTTCAGTTCTAGAGGCTTTTCAGACTTCCAGAAGAATCCCCTTATTAAAATACAGATATTTTTGGTGTGGTTACCCCTTAAGCCATTATCAAATAACTCCTTAGTCCAAAATCATTTACTGTACTAGTAACTATAATATGCAAAGCACACTGTTAATGTGCCTTGATTTGAAGGGAGGAGAATAAAGGTGTAAGAGATAGGGCCTTTTATTCAGCTGTGGAACAACAGATCATAGACATTAAAATATACTGACTCACCCCTTGGTATCCATGGGGGATTGCTTCCAGGCTTCCCCCACTCCTGTGGATACCAAAGTCCCTGCATGGTGAAGTCATTTATACAAAATGGTGTAGTATTTACATACAATCTACACACATCCTTTTATATACTTTAAATAATCTCTAGGTTACTTATATTAATAATATTTAATATAAATGCTGCATAGTCATAATACTCTATTGTCTAGGGAATAATGACAAGAAAAAAAAAGTCTGTACATGTTCAATACAGATAATCATCCGTTTTTTACCAAATATTTTTGATCCGTGGTTCGTTGAATACATGGAGGCAGAACCCATGGAATTCAGAAGGCTGACTTATAACTAACAGCAATGAATGACATGAGTGATAAATACTAAAGGAGTTTTATTATTTTTAATTTGGATTATGGTTTTAAGGAAATGCTTTTTTTTTTATTATTAAGGGAATGCTGTTTGAAGGAAATAATTTGCAGTGTCTTTGAAAGATGGAGGATACAAATACGTGGAGAGAGGAGAAAGCCATCTGCCTTCACAGGGTGGGCTTGGAGGGCTGGAGAAAAGGCAGAAGGAAGAATGTGGGCGTATGGCTCATTGCGAGAATAGAAAACACCCTTTTCTTCTCTCCCACCATCCTCAGTGGTTCTCTTTGTTGTTTGTTTTTAAGCAGTGGAGCTCCTCCAACAAAATCTTTACAGATGTATAAAATAAAACAGAAAAACCTGCTTTGGTTGAATGCAGGAGCAGGACCCTGAGGCCTGCAGCCCCTTTCCACTTCCCCTTTCCTGGAGAATACCAACTCAGTGTCCCCAGGATTCCACAAAGCAGTTTGAAAATACAGAGAAACCAGCTAGAAGGGACTGGATTTAGTAGCAACTGCGAAGTCGTGGAAGTTTTCTTTTCAGTGGTACTTAGGAATAGGAGCTGTCTTATTCATCTGTAATTCCACAGCCATGACACATTGTAGGCAGCCTGATGTTTGTCAGATTACTGCTGGTTAATGATTAATGAGTCATGATTACAGTCATATATTAGCAAGAATTATAATGCTTAGCATGTTAGTTGCCCTTTTTTGAGGGGGGATAGCCAAAAGCAAGGCTTTTTAACAATGGGATGCAAGATAGATGCCTGGGAAAGATGAAATAAAAAAGAAAAGACAAAAAAAATTAAATTAAAAAAAAGAAGAGACACATTGGACAATTGAAAGGACACCAAAGTCAAATTTCCTGTTCATGTAGCCTGTTAGGAGTTCGCAGTAGTGTATTCCACCATCGTTTACCAGACGTTTGAATATATGGTAAGATTATGTCTTGTAGCCAAAGATTTTTCTAATTAACTCTCCTAGTCCCAGTGTATTTTAAAATGTTCAAATTTGGTGAAACACGGCTTTGCAAATAATTATCAAGCTGTCAAGGTCATATTGATCATGGATCTAGTGACAGTAGTATCAGAGCTGTGAAGGTGGTGTTGACCTTCCAACCTCGCAGTCTTGTGTTTTGAGATGTGGTCTGTAACTTGACATTTGTTGGATTTCATAGATAATTGAAAGTTAAACATATGCTCTTCTATTGTTTAATAGTGATTATATACTTTGAAAATAATTGTCTCTTGAATCATTAAAATTATTTTACTTTTAAACATTTCTTTTTCAGTCTGATCTTGTGGATCAAAGTATATTTAATTTTATCCCAGAGGGGGAACATTCAGAAGTTTATAGAATACTCTCTACTCATCTGCTGGAAAGTGATTCATTAACCCCTGAGTATTTAAAATGTAAGTAATAGCTGTTAAGCAGAAAAGTCAAATGTTATATTTGGCAGCATTATTCTTTACTTTTGCAAGTTTGTGAAAAACACAGACATGTTTAACTAAACTAATACGTAGCATTGTTCCATTTACCCTGTTAGGTCCTTTATAAATATTAAAAAATATATAAAATGGAAATGTTACCATATTAAAAGTCTGAAATCTATTCTAGAGTATATAGAAATTCCATCTGTTTGTTACAATAAGTCTAGACCACAGTTATGTCGTAAAACTGTATTGTAGAACCTGATAATATACTCTTATTTGATTTTTAAATAAAATCTTATTATATTTAATGAAAGAAAATTAAACCTTCTAATTTTTACTATCGTTTACCAGTTGGACACTCAAACTGTGGGAAAAAATTTATATGTTTCTTTTAAAATTATTAAATATAAAGATAAATTATCTACTTTATTAAACAGAATTAAACAATCATTTATTAAATGTATCTATTTTGCCAGGCACGTGTGCTGTGTCTTAAAAATGCCAATAATATTGAAAAATAGTTTCTGCCATCAAGAAACATAAATAGTCATTTCTACTAGGTTTTTTTTTTTTTTTTTTGTAATAAAGTCTCACTCTGTTGCCCGGGCTAGAGTGCCATGGCGTCAGCCCTACCAAACAGCAACCTCGAACTCCTGGGCTCAAGCGATCCTCCTGCCTCAGCCTCCCTAGTAGCTGGGACTACAGGCGTGCGCCACCATGCCCAGCTAATTTTTCTATATATTTTTTAGTTGTCCAGCTAATTTTCTTTCTATTTTTAGTAGAGATGGGGTCTCGCTCTTGCTCAGGCTGGTCTTGAACTCCTGAGCTCAAATGATCTGCCCTCCTCAGCCTCCCAGAGTGCTAGGATTACAGGCGTGAGCCACTGTGCCTGGCCGTTTTTTTTTTTTTTTTTTTTAAAGAGACAGCCTCTGTTGCCCAGGCTGGAGTGCAGTGGTGGTGAGATCATAGCTCACCACAGCCTCGAACTCCTGGGCTCAAGTGATCCTTCCACCTCAGCTTCCCAAAGTGCTGGGATTACAGGTGTGAGCCACCACTCCTGGTCACTGCTAAGTTCGTTGGACAAATTAATTTGACCAGAGCACCTCTTTTTCTTTACTGTGTTACCGTGTTTAAAATCCAAAATTGTATTTGCTCATTAACTGTCTTTAATCACTTTTTTCATTATTTTGTCTTAAACTGGTAATACTGACATTAATCATCTTAAAGGTTCTTTGTATTTGAACCATCCAATTCTATAGCATACTGTCTTAAGAATTGAGATTCACATATATGCATATATACACATATACACACACCTACCTATATATGTAAGTTCGTATGTATTTATATCTTTGATAAGAATAGATAGCCTTTCAGAGGGAGTTGAGAAAAACTAGAGACCAGGGGATCGTTTGAAGCCTGTTATAATTGTTACAAAATCAAGTTTGTGTGACATTGACCATTAGGCCACTCTAGTCTGGTACTTAGGAGAAAGATTTGGGCTGGATATAATAGGTGCCTGTAAATAACATTTGAAGTCATGGATCGAATGACGTTGCTTGACGTAAATGTCTAGAAAAAGGAGAGAATCAGCAACGTGGAGCCTTGGGAGACAGCAGTAGGACGACAAAGGAGGAGTCTGCTTTAGAGAACCTAATAAGGGCGGAATTGGCTGGAGAACTAAATAAAAACCTTTGGCAGAAAGAAATACCTTAGGCCCCTGCTTCTAAGAATAGAGGTCAGAATGGTAACAATACTTTTTGATAGAGAAAAGTCTTAATCAAATGGCTTGCTGATCCCCCAGTTAAACAAGTGATATACAAAAAACGTTCTTCTCCCCGAAAAAAAGTATTTTATGCCAGTGAAATAGTTGTAAGTTAAAATATGGGGAAATTGCTTAGAAAATTCAGTAGGTCACTTTGGCCTTAACAAAAGTAAGGTGGTACAGGCAGGTATGATTTGCGTCTCGAGAAGGAAGTAAGGACAGAATTATGAAGTGCCTCATATTTCATCCTCAGGAATTTGAGTTTTATTTTTTAGACAGTAGCAAGCCAATGAAGGAGAATTGGGTGGTTTTGTGGTCTTTAAAAAAAAAATCACTCAGGTAAATAGTGGAGGGTTTCTTTGAAGAAGGTTAGGAAGACTTGCAATAGTAAGATGCACACCCGAAGCTTACCTGGCTTCTGCTTCATCAAGGGGCCCTGAGGCTGAGACTTGAGCCACGGCCCTTGATTTCTCTGTCATGGTGGCTAAAGTCAACGCCCTGCTCACCAGATCTGGAGATTTCCTGCTACAGAGATGAAATGATACCTTAGTGTAGTTACTCATCACTTTTGTTTCTAACGATCAGTTAAGTACAAACATCTTGTGGGTCAGCCTATTCCGATGACCAAGCTGGCCCTACTGCCTGGTCTAGTAACTGTGCCTACTTTTCCAGTGACACATGTCCCACCTCCATGGAGGTCCAGGGGAAGCATCTCTCACCAGCATCTCTGGCTTAGTGAGATTAGCAGTACATTGCTTATAAAAGTTGCTACCACTTTTGTCCTGTGGTTTGGGAGATACAGCCCAGGAGGTGGTAGGACTTAAAAAAAAAAAATCAGGTAGAAAGTTTTGAAAATTACCAGACTGGGGACATAAAGGAAAACTATATAAGTCTTTTAATAGCAATAGAAGTAGGGATGGAGAAAACAGTATATGAATGTTAGGGAAACTCAATAGGACTTAATGTTAAGCTCAAGTGCCTAAGGATCATCAGTAGGGGGAAGGGTTTGGAAAGAAAATAGATTTCGAACCTATTGAGTTAGGTGATAAAACCATCCATTGTGATAATGACTAAAGAGAATAAGCTTGATGTAGTGAGTGAAGAAAGATGTTACTAGTCCTTGAGTGCTGAAACATGATGTAAGTAGTATCAGTCAAAGAGTAACAGGCAAGGGTGAATCAGAGTGGCAGCAGTGTGGAGGCATAATGAACAGATTTGTCAGTTACCTAGATGCAAGGTGATTTGCAGTTGTACTAAATCAGTGGTGGTAGTGCTCAGTGGGGAAAAAAATGACTGTGAGAGTTTCCTTGGTGAAATGAATAATAGGTTTTGGTGACAGGTTAGGTTTGGAACTTGTGATAGGAAAGGAAGAGACCAAATTGATACGGTTTCTAACTTAGGAAATAAGCATACATGGGAGAGCTGACTTAGGAAGAAAGAGGGTTAAATTCACTTTCAATTATTTTGAGTTTAAGTTACTGACGGGAAAATCGAGTGCAAATGTGTTGAAAGCAAATAACGATATGAGACTTTGTCTTACATAAAATGTTAGATTTGGGGAGAGAGGTTTAGATGTAAGCAAGCTTACCAAGGCCAGTCAGTTCATAAAGGATAACAAAAGATCAAGAGCAAAAGAACCTTTATGAAAGCCCCGGTTGGAAGGAAGATTAGGAGAAGAGATAGGAATAGGCAGTAAAGTAGGAAGGTAAATTCATGCTATGGGAATGGCGTGAGTTTTAAGAAGAGGTAGACAGTGAGGAAAAACCATTGAAGTTAGCAATACAAGTATCAGTAATCTTTAGAAGAGTAATTGCCGTAGCGGTGTGAGAACGAAAGCCACAGCGCACAAAGGTAGGGGAAGGGAAAGCACATCATGAAAAGGAAGGAGATCTGTGATGCTAACACAGTCAGCACGGAAAACTCTGTTTGAGATGGGAAGACCGCAGCAAATTTAAAAGTAGAAAGTAAGGACTCAAAGAAGAGAATGTGTAGATGCTAAAGGAGTGAGTAACAGTGGTGTGGCTCAGGTCCCAAGAAGACAGGAAAGAGTGCTCAAAGCAGGGATAGAAGTATTAGCTTTAGAATGGGAAACAAAATCTTTCTTTGAAATTAGAGTGAAGAATGAGAGGGAAGGACAGATAAAAATGGAGAAACATTAAGTTGCTTGTACCAGAAGATTTGTTTTCTCTATTAAGGACAAGGTGAGGTCATCTCTTAAAGGTACTCTACTTCTGTGGACTAAATAAAATGTCATGGAGGACTTCTGTTGGAGAAAATAATGGTTATACACTTACACAACTTTTATAATCTTGTTTCATGTAATAGATCTTTCATTTTGATTTACCGCAAATACATAATTTTTTAATCTCTTATTTCAGCAAAAAATCAGTTAGAATTCCGTTGTCATATGCTTCGAGGAACAATAGACCCAAAGGAGCCATCTACCTATGAGTATGTGAAATTTATAGGAAATTTCAAATCTTTAAACAGTGGTGAGTTAAAATACTTCTCTTACAAAGGGTTTTAACTTGGTATTTTTCTAAGCTCTTAAAGACATAGCTAGCTATTTGAATATCAGTAACAACTCGGTTTTACTGGGGTGCCTGATGGTGCATACTTCCTTCTCGTTTCAGTATCCACTTCAGCACACAATGGTTTTGAAGGAACTATACAACGCACACATAGGCCTTCTTATGAAGATAGAATTTGTTTTGTAGCTACTGTCAGGTTAGCTACACCTCAGTTCATCAAGGTATGTTTCTAATTTTATTTCCTAAAGGGGACTTCAGTTCATCCTATGGCAACTGTCTTTTTGTAATTTTTTTGTTGTCTTCAGAATGACTGAAACTTTCTGCAAACGTTGGAGTAGTAATGGCTATGGGCCATTAAATATGCATGAGCATAATATTTTTGAAAGAATGAGTTATTGAGACACTCATTAAATTATATAACTAATTTTAGTTTTATATCCTTTGCATTGAACCAGTGGTTATGTATCACTGTCACCCTACTTTTGTGCAAAATTTTAAGCTGCTTTTGCTTATGATCCCTGTCTTCATTAAAGGGGAAAGTCCAAAAATCTAGGTAATTTTTAAAAGATTGTTTTTGAAATTTTCTTTGAAATGTCCAAGTGGCTTTTTATTGCATATAATTTATCCTCCCTACTTTAGTTAAATAATTTATTTCTATTTCCTGGGCCCAACAAGCAGATAAGATTAGTAGGGAAGTGGGAAAGTAAAATAGAAAAGGGGCTAGAAAGAAGCTAGGCTAAGATTTAAAATTTAGGGAGATCCCCTAGTATAGGACAAAATACTGAATTAGCGGTTAAAAGATCTTAAACCAGGCTGTGCACGGTGGCTCACGCCTGTAATCCTAGCACTCTGGGAGACCGAGGCGGGTGGATCGCTCAAGGTCAGGAGTTCGAGACCAGCCTGAGCAAGAGCAAGACCCCGTCTCTACTAAAAATAGAAAGAAATTAATTGGCCAACTAAAAATATATAGAAAAAATTAGCCGGGCATGGTGGCACATGCCTGTAGTTCCAGCTACTTGGGAGGCTGAGGCAGGAGGATCACTTGAGCCCAGGAGTTTGAGGTTGCTGTGAGCTAGGCTGATACCACGGCACTCTAGCCCA
>CAUYRT010022882.1:0-69927 GCA_963574885.1 Lepilemur ruficaudatus
GTTAACATTATTCCTGGTCGAGTCCAGATTTTTAAAGGAAAGATAAACACTGAATCTAATGGCAAGAGGTAATTTCTACATATCTTTCAATCACATTTTTACCTCAATCAAAATATTGATACTCAACAGTCTTTGAGAGATCCATTTCTGGCCTCATAGACAAATATTAGTAACTAAGGAGATTCAGGAAAACTGGGCTATAGTCCTCATGCTATGAATAATTGTTCCTGTAGACAGGCCACTTCTGCTGCTTCTTCATGTGTACAAAGAGTGGTTTGTAATGGATCGTAAAAATCCAACTTGGCTATAAAAACCTATTCAAGCTTAATTGATGATTCCAGCAGCTACTAATACCCTCCTACCCAGAGTCACTGCAAAATAATTTGTGATTGCAGTGTCTCTGAATGAGCACTCAAATGGTCTAATGAAGATGGCCTAAGAGGTGCAGCAAGCCAAGGAGTATGTTGAATTTTCAGGCCAATGACCCAGACAAAGGAGGTCTGGGCTAGGATGCTCAAAGTGGGGATTCTAATCATACCTCTGAGCATTTTTTAGTGACAAGAGCTGGAAGAAACTAGGAAGGATGCATTCCAAACTAGCTACAACATCCAGATAGCTTACTCTTGACCTTGGGTGGTTGGCATTTAACTGCTAACCTAAGGAAGTGCTAATATAACTCATATGACTAAATCCTAAAAAAAAAAAAAAAAAAAATCAAGCAAGTATCTGATTTAGTCCCAAAGCCAAGAAAATTTCTTTAAATTCCTTCTATTATTTTCCATTATTTTAGCATGATTACTCAAACCACTATCTGTCCTTATTCTGTTAAACAACCTTTTCATCCTTTTCCTTCTCCCTCTCTCTCTGCCAGCTTTGTCTGTGGAGGCACATTTCTTCTGGCTCTACCCTCAAGGGAAATCAAGAAAAACATAGGTTTCCTGAAGAGTTCCTGTACAACCACTAAAATTTGTTTTAAAGTGTAGTAAATAAAATTGCCTGACATTCATATATTCGATTCTTTCCACCATTCATTCATTCAGTAAGCATTTATTGAAAGCCTACTGTGTCCTGGACAATATGCTAGGTGCTAGGAAAGATGAATTAGATCCTATTAAGAAGTTCACAATCCAGAATGGAAAACATAAAAGTACAGAATTAAACGCAAGGTAGTGCAATTAGTACTACAATAGACATACATGGTATGGATGGTAGGAACAGGAGGCAAATAATTGGCTTTACAGAGGGGTAAAGAAGACAGTGAAGAGTTGACCAAGTCTACTTCTCTTGAAACAGAAAAGTTGGAGCATCTTGAATATTGATTTGAATTATTTATCTCTTTAAAAACATCAGAACAGACAGATGTGTCCAGTATTACATTTTGCCTAGAATTGCATTTTATGTTTAATATTCACATCACATACAAAAATGATACTTAAGAGCCCTGACTATGACAGCATTGGGAACAAGGAGATGCTCTTCATCCATAACCTCCCATTACAGAAAATGAGGTTACATGCACTTGGGTAACTACTCCGTAAAAATAATGGTATCACATTCACTATTACCTAAATATAGGCTTGGTACAAAAGGAAAAAAGAAAAAGAAAACATAAAAATCCCTCACTACCCCAGACACCTGAATGGCATATTTTTTTTCCCATTTCCCTAATACTTTCTACCCTCTAACTCCATAAAAAAATATAAATTGAAGTAACAAGTTGCTGATTATAGCAGAAATATTTGCTTCCAACTTACCAAAAGCAAAAACCAAATGATAGTCATATGAAGAGTTGGTGTAGTTTTGTAAACATAAGTTACATGTTTTGAGGATAAAAGACTAAACATACTATTGTGTCTGATTTTAAAAGAAAATGCTAAGTTCTATACTTAGTGAAATAAAAATTTCAAATTTTCCACTTGTATAAGTTTCCTCAAAACTCTTACATTACCAAAATACTGGACTTATTGGGAAATAATAAAATATATGTGAAACGGACTGCATATTACATATACAAACTAGGAAAAGTATTAAAAGGAAAGAATTATCTTGGCTGCCAGAGCAAAAATGTGTTATTCAAATCTTTAAATTAAACTTTTATGGGAGCCTCTGTCTTAAAGAAGACACATTTTGAAAGAACGAAATGTATTACTTTGGTCGTAGTATAGGCATGGCACATCCACATTTGTGATGATGGGTTAATTTTTCAATTTCTATACTCTTAATAGTATCAACCTTGGAAATTTGATATAAGAACAGCTCCTTTTTCCTCACCCCCACTTAACACCAATTCACAACAACAAAGAGGAATTGCATTTTGACATTTTATTGGAAATGTTAGCTGTGGCTCTTTTTAACAGTATTTTTTTGATAACATTTTTAACAATAATTGAACATAATTAATAAATGGATTCACTAACAAATGTTTATAATTATCTGAAAGAATTTTGAAAACCTAAAATATAACACATTGAATTAATGAATTGCTTATATATGGTCACTGAATGAAAACGAAATTCCATAACTTCTAAGCATCTATAATGGTTATTGCTATTCTAAATAACTTCTATTTATACATTGGCCAAAGCACTGATTTACAAAGCAGTTCTTTATGACAGTGATGTATTTCACTAATGTCTTCAGAATCAAGTTCAAATTCCTTAGATCATTGTTAAGACCATTCACTTTCTAGGTCCAGTCTACAATTTTATATTTCCAATTTGTCATCTCTTTCTTGAACACCTTATATAACAGTCCCGAGAAAATTATATATTTGTGAAAGCAGTAATGTCAGCCTGGTATACCCTTGATCTTTTTCAATCCTACCACTGAAATCTTTCATTCTCATTTTAAAAGTATGTGTTATTGTATCCCTAAGTCTGATTTCCACAAAGTATGTTATGAATATGCATGAGTCTCCCAAAATGCTATGTATTCCCTAAAGATCAAATTATTCATCTTTTGCCACCCACTTAAAAGCATTGTGTTTTGCAACTAGTAGGTGCTAAACAAAATGTACTTAAATGAATCCAGTTAGAATTCATTATCTAATTAATCCTGTTAACCTAGCCAGACTCCTTGTTCAGCTACTTACGTTGCTGTCATTTGGCAAATTAGCTTCTCAAAATATTTAGTCTGGCAAAGGCCAAAAACACTGTATTCATAAGAACTGGACCAGGCATGGTGCCTCACACCTGTAATCCTAGCACTCTGGGAGGCCAAGGTGGGTAGATAACTCAAGGTCAGGAGTTCGAAACCAGCCTGAGCAAGAGCGAGACCCTGTCTCTACTAAAAATAGAAAAAAATTTATTGGCCAACTAAAATAAAAAAAAAATGAATTTATTCCTAGAGGTGATTCTTCAATCAAAAATGATTCATATCATTAAAGTTTTTGAACATTTGATAACATCTTGAAATAGTTCTATGATATTAAAAAGTTTTTAATAGTGTTTGCATTTTTATATAATACAGACAAAGAAGAAAAAAGGCAAGCAATCTAATGAAAAACAGTTGAACTGTATGAAGATTGCAGAAAGGTATTAGTTTCTCTAAGGAGCAAGAACTGTTCAAATATTGTTCATCCACCTATGCATATAGATATTAATATAAAGCATTCCACTTGTTTTTAGACAGATCTAGAAAATTCTTAAAGCAATCTTAAAAAGACAAGCACACAAATGATATGAGATAACCAGTAGTTAAAATTGAAATGCTAACATAATATTCCCAATCAGTATCTAATTTCTGCATAGTAGTTAGAGGACAAAGAGTGGGAAGGTTTTACTAGATGTTTTCAATAATAAAAATATATAGGCTTAGTAGACAAATAAATGTTCAAAAAAAAAAGAGGTTAGATTTTGGTAAATCAAAGATTATCCTGATGTGTCATACTTTCCCAGAAAAAAAGTATATAGCCGGTATTTCTAAAATATGTTCGACGATAGGAAATGAAAGACATGCATAGCAATCACTGAGCATATGCAATTTTTAAGATATTAAAATACACTGATTTAAGCTCTTAGCCTGTGAATTCTTGGAAAACTCATCCTTCTTTAGAATTTACTCGTGTAGCTTCTGAGGGGTAGGAGGCGGTGGAGGGAGAAAAGTGATATAAAACTTTATATAGTAAAGAAATTGTTATTCTAAGGAATATTCATTTAACTCAGTATCACGTGTAGTCTTTTTTTTTTTAAGACTAGTCAAGTGAAGCAGTGGAAGTGGAGAAGGAGCAAAGGCATCCATAACAGGCTGCGATCATTGGTTGTTAACACCACTGCACTTGGACCAGCCACGTGTAATCTTTAAGACACACAAAATCTTATAACCCAAGTCTCTTCCATTTCTACAGGCATCACCTTAGCTTGGGACCTCATCACTCTAACCTAAGATTGCTGCAAGAGCAATTTAACTGGCTTCCTTTCTTAGAGTCTTTTTTTGCTCCAATTCCACCTGCACAATGCTGCTAGAATAATCTTTCTAAACTCCTTTTCATTTGTGTCTTTTCTCTGCTTAGGAGCCTCTGGTGGATCATTTTCACTGATCAGATTAAATGTACACTTCTCAGGCCAGATACTGGGGCCCTCTACTAATCTTTCCCTTTTCTAAAACAAGGCCCTTTACTTCCTGTCTCTAAAGTCAAAGTGAATTCATGTCTTTACTTACTATGTTCTTCCTTCTCAAATGCCCACCCTTCTCTAAAATCCAGATCATTCTGTCCAGCAGAAAACCACAATGTCCTCAGTTAGCTGCCCTACACTTATTTCATCTCCCCACTCCAACTCCTTCTTCCTAGGTGAAAGGTTTATTTCCAATGCCTGTAACTTATGTATTGGTTTTCTAAAATTGCCTCCCTGTTGTGCTCTAGTCCTTCAGCCAAACTGGAACCTCCCCAAACCAGGTGGGTTATCTTTTTTGATACCCTTCCTAATACATAGCAAATGCCTGGGTGCTTGGCAAGACATACTGAGGAATAAATAGTTTCTACTTTGCAATTCATATTCCACTTGGTTCCGGTTCTCTTGCAAGAAAAATGTGAAATTTGATTAGACAGAATAAAGAAAAAATTTTAAAAATCAGTAAAATCCACAGATGCAAAGTATCATTGTCATCTGCTTCTCCACTAAGGCCTGTCTGTACAGATGGCCAAGTAGCAGAAACACAGGAGATAACAAAACTCTCACCTATAATTGCCCAGCTTGTGACAGAGAGTTCTAGGAATCGTGGATGTAGTCAAGTGGTTGAAGAAATAACATCTGTGAAGATTCTGATAATTAGAAACTGATGATGAGAAAGCTTTTTATATGATACTCTTCGGCTTTCATTATCAGATTCTAAGGGATTATATGGTCATAAAATCAGTGCATGGATTATTTATTAACTCACTCATTGACTCAGCCAACACTTGTTATACTACGCTCAAGTATTCATAAAGTAAGATGAGGCTGTTGTTGATTGTGCCACACACAGTATTAAACACATCTGGAGATTTTAGTCATGAAACTTTTGCAATAAACCATTAATTATATTGCATCATCATGATATTATAGATGACGAAACTGAGCCTTAAAGAGATTATAACCCTCGCAAGGACACATATCTAGGAAAAAGTGGCAAGAAGGTGCAGAGAAAGATGCATACTAGATGAAGATATCTGAATTCTATAGAAAAGTCTTGTACAGGCACGCTTAGGAGATATCGTGAGTTCGGTTCCAGACCACAGCAATAACAGGAATATCACAAGAGAGTCACATAAATATTTTGGTTTCCCAATACATATAAATTATGGTTATACTATACTGTAGTCTATTAAGTGTGCAATAGTATTATGTGCAAAAAAAATGTACTTACCTTAATTTAAAATACTTTATTGCTAAAAAATGAAAGCGAACATCTGAATCTTCAGCAAGTTGTACTCTTTTTGCTAGTGGAAGGCCTTGCCTCAATGTTGATGGCTGCTGACTGATCAGGGTGGTGGTTGCTAAAGACTGGGCTGTGAGAATTTTTAAAAATAAGACAACAATCAAGTTTGCTGCATCCATTGACTTCCATGAATCTTTCACAAAAGATTTCTCTGTAGCATGCAACTGTGTTTCCTAGCATTTTACCCACAGTAGAACTTCTTTCAAAATTGGAGTCAATTCTCTCAGACTCTGTTGCTGCTTTGTCATCTAAGTTTATGGAATATTCTAAGTCCATTGTTGCCATTTCAACAATGTCCGCAGCATCTTCACCAGGAGTAGATTCCATTTCAAAAAACCACTCTTTTTGCTCAACCATAAGAAGCAACTCTTCATCCACCCAAGTTTTACCATGAGATTACAGCAATTCAGTCACGTCTTCAGGCTCCACTTCTAATTCCAGTTCTCCTGTTATTTCCACCACATCTGCAGTAACTTCCTCCACTGAAGTCTTGAATGTCTCAAAGTCATCCATGTGGGTTGGAATCCACTTTTTCCAAATGCCTGTTAATATTGATATTTTGACCTCTTCCTATGAATAACAAATGTTCTTAATGGTATCTAGAATGGTGAATTCTTTCCAGAACGTTTTCAGTTTGCTTTGCCCAGATCCATCAGAGGAATCACTATCTATGCCAGCTAGAGCCTCACAAAATATATTTCTTAAATAGTTAAGACTTAAAAGCTGAAATAATCCTTGATTCACAACAGCAAGAGGCAACCAGCTCAATCCAGCAGACAGTAATATTTTGAAAGGAGTCTTTTATTCTGAGCAGCAGGTCTCAATAGCGGGCTTAAAATATTAAGTAAGCCATTTTATAAACAAATGTGCTGTCATCTAGGTTTTCTTGTTACTTTTATAGAGCACAGCAGAGTAGATTTAGTATAACTCTTAGGGGCCCAAGGATTTTTGGAACAGTCAATGAGCATTGACTTCAACTTCAAGTCACCAGCTGCATTAGCCTCTAACAAGAGAGTCAGTCTGTCTTTTAAAGCTTTGAAGCCAGGCAATGACTCCTCTCTAGCTATTAGCTATTAAAGTCCTAGAGGGCATGTTCTTCCAATACAAGGCTGTTTCATCTACATTGAAAATCTATTATTTAATATAGCCCCCTTCATCCGTTTCTTAGCTAGCTTTTCTGGGTAAGTTGCTGCTTCACTTCGCACTTTTATGTTATGGAAATGGCTTCTTTCCTTCAACCTTGGGAACTAACCTCTGCTACCTTTAAACTTTTCTTCTGCAGCTTCCTCACCTCTCTCAATCTTCATAGAACTGAAGAGAGTTAGGGCCTTGCTCTGGCTTTGGTTTAAGGCAATGTTGTGGCTGGTCTGATTTTTTATCCAGACCACTCAAACTTTCCCCATATTAGCAATAAGACTGTTACACTTTCTTATCATTCATGTGTTCCCTAGAGTAGTACTTTTAATTTCCTTCAAGAACTTTTCTTTTGCAATCACAATTTGGCTAAATGTTTGGTGCAAGAAGCTTTTGGCCTGTCTCAGTTTTTGGCATGCCTTTCTCATTAAGCTTAATTATTTCCAGCTTTTGATTTAAAGTGAGAGATGTGTGACTCTTTCACTTGAAGACTTAGAGGCCATTGTCAGGTTATTAATTGGCCTAATTTTAATACTGTTGTGTCTCAGGGAACAGAGAGGCCCAGGGAGAGGGAGAGAGAGGAACAGCCACTTGGTGAAGCAGTCAGAACACAGACACATTTATTGACTAAGTTCTCTGTCTTAGATGGATGTGTTTCATGGAGCCCCAGAACAATTACAGCAGTAATATCAAAGACCACTAATTACAGATCACCATAACAGATATAATAATAATGAAAAAGTTTAAAATATTGCGAGAATTACCAAAATGTGACACAGAGACACAAAGTGAGCCCATGCTATTGGAAAAAACGGTACCGACAGATTTGTTCCACACAGGGTTGTAACAAACCTTCGGTTTGTAAAAAACGCAGTACCTGGGAAGCACAATAAATAGAATTGCAATAAAATAAGACATGATTGTACTTACATATATTTTAAATGTGAATTCTGAACTGTTAAGTCTCCCTACTCTGAATTTCTTTAACATATTTTGTGTAGTTCTATTCTGGAACATAACCCTTTGCAGGGAGTGTTATACTAATCTGTAAATGTGTCCATCACCCCTAATAGTCAGGCAGCAAGCTTTTAGAGGACAGAGGACTTTTTCATAGGTGTAAACTACCCAGGATACAAATCTCAAATAAAGGACTCCCTAAGTATATATGGAATGAAAAACTGCGTTTTTAAACAAGCATGCAGAAGTATGATCCTGATTTTTCAACCTCTGTTTATAACTTGGAGCTTTAGAAACTATACTTAGCATTAAAGTTCCTTTCCCATTGCCACCAGCATTCTATGACCAGATACGGCTTTCAGATAGAAAATTTAACCATCCTTAGAAAAAGTTAAATACATATCAGTTTGGGTTTCAATCACGCTATCATCTGGTACTGGGATGGTACACAATCAATTTAATGTGGTCTGGGAAGAACATTACATAGCACAAGAAAATGTCTGATTTATTGTCCAGCTATAAATACATTCCAAAATCTTGTTTTAAACTTTTTATCACTGACAATTGATGTGCAGATGATTTCAATATCTTATTTACAATGACATTTTTTCCACCATATGTATTCCAGAGGGTTCTGTCTTTCAAGTTACTTTCCATGATTGTTGGGGGTTAGGGCCTCCATTCTATTTTTGATATGGAATTGCAATAGTCATGCAAATATCTTCAAGTGGTCTTGATTATGGGGTTTTACTCAAGCAACACAATGCACATCTTGGCAGAATGTGTGGTATAGGATCTGCTGGGAGTGTGATCAACCTAGAAGGTGAACTTCTTTCCATGGGGCAGCTGCAAACACCTTGGGAACACTAAGAGCAGGTGTTATTAGTGAACCAGCAAATTTAGATCCTGGAGACATCATATATCTCACTCTGTGTCTATCTTTCTACACGCAAAGCCCCTTGGTATCTGTAACCCCAAAAGGAAAGCTGTTCATCCAAGAACATGTTAGCTCAAAACTGCCGCATTTGGTCCTTGCCTCTACAGTCTTACATCTTTATAATCATCCCAAATCCTACCTCCACTCACAACGGGGCTTGCAAGTTTAAGGAATTGAGAAGAATACCATGGACTGAGAGGCATTCTGGTTTTATTGGTGACTTTGTGTCATCAGGGGTCTCTTAAAGCTTTGCTTCAAATGCCTCAAGGGAGAAGTTTCTTTTCTTTTATTGATGGGTTTCTGGTATACTGAAATGAAATTTCTCCACTATTTGGCACAACAGTGAGAATTACCCTTCTGGTATCTGATTTAAGCAAGGCTGTTAGAAGTGTAAAACAAAGCAAAAAACAAAAACAAAAACAACAAACTAAACAAAGCAAACAACTAACAAAACTTTGCTGAAAATTACTGAAGTGACATATGAAGCAAAATTTAAAAACAAAACAAAACAAAACAAAAACAGAACTACCATATGATCCAGCAACTCCACTACTGGGTATATGTCCAAAGGAAATGAAATCAGTATGTCAAAGAGATATCTACACTCCCATATTTAATTAATTAATACAGAAATGCTTCCTATGGCTCTTGGTATAGTGGTTTCTTATAAGAGCAGGCAGATATAGTTATATTTTAAGTGAAAAAAGAACAATTTCCAAATACAAGATCTGAGATGTTTTTCATTTTCTTATCAAAATCTCTATCAAACCTGTCTATCTTTGCTGTCCTTCAGAATTTTGGCAATACTTTCACTCTCTTTAGGCTGCAGATTACTTAAGAAGAAATTTACAAGCAGAAAATGGAGATAAATATCTTTAA
Organism: Lepilemur ruficaudatus; assembly: GCA_963574885.1. NCBI lineage: Eukaryota > Metazoa > Chordata > Mammalia > Primates > Lepilemuridae > Lepilemur > Lepilemur ruficaudatus. The sequence goes on from CAUYRT010022882.1 coordinate 9,824, forward strand.
TTTTCTACTACATTTTGTTTTCAGAAAATATAGGCAAGCTGTGCTTTGCTTTTATTTACTGTTTGTTTCTGCTAGGTAGTAGATTAATACATCTTTTAGCAAGGGAGCTATTTGGGGCATCAGTACTGCCATCACACTTTAAACTACACATTCTTAGAGCCTCATTCCCTAGAAGCACATATTCAAATGCTTCAGAAAGACTGCAACTTTGATGATATTTTGTTTTTATACAAACTTACACAAAACCACCAAACTCCACTTCATTTATTTGTGTCACTATGGTTCTTGCTTAGTCTTTGTGCACTGTCTGTACCCCTTCAAGGGACAGCTCAAATATCACCTCCCCTTAACAGCTGATGAAGACGCTGATGCTCTGTTTGCTGTGCTGCCAATACATTTCACTTACACCTTTATTATGGCTCTCAACAAAGACTTGGCTGGAGATACAGTCATGCATGGATCTGTCAATCATTCTCACCCACCACCTCCCCCCCAGGTTCACAGGGTAAAATCTGAACGTTGTAAAAGCAGTGCTATAACTCACTTCATGTAATTTCTCTTTATTAAAACTTGGCAGGATGTGCTCAATAGTTATTACTCGAATTAAATTTGGAAAAACATCTTGTGTCCCATTCTGAAAAGTCAGATTTTGTATCCCACCCAACGATTCTGTAGTTAATAGTGGTATCAGGCGACATATATAAGATTAAGGCTTTTTAGTAAACTTTTAAGGACACATCTCAGTTGAAAGAACCCTGAATTTCACCGGACTCCCATGGTCTATTAAACAGACTTTAGAACAAAATTAGACTTCTCCAGACATTTTTATCATTGCAATACCACTAGCATCATTCATTCAAGAAACAACAAGTTTAATATGTCTTATCTACAGGAAGAAAAGCATGGCAAAATATTTTGATCACTTACAATTTGCTAGGCACTTGGATAAATAGTTTAATAAACTTGATCAGAACTATTCTCAAATCCAACATTTCCCATCTTTTTTCTCATGCCAAACTTGTCTCATCCTTCATTCAAAATCCTTAATATCCAGATTCATAGCATATACATATTTTTCTCAGATAATTTCATAGAGATGGCTTTCATAAAATATATGTAAGATTTTAAGACTTTAAGAATGTGTGTTTTGCATATAGCAAAAACAAATTACAAGTGGCTTTTGAATTAAGTTGGATTTTCTTCTGGCTGATAGGACTTTAATTTTCGCTTATCTTTCACTTATCACTGTCTGAAATATTGCATAAAGTTGTGTGCAATTCTTTAATATTGAAGAATTATCTGTTATGGGTAAACATTTTTGATATTTATCAGCTTAATTATTTAAGTTTTAAAGTGTTGTATGTGGACTTTATATGGCCAAAAGTCATATTTTCTCCACACTTTGTAGGTAAGTATAGGTAAATATGTCCTTTTTCATATGAATGTCACCTCCCAACCCAGCTTAAAATAAACATTAATTCCTTAAGTGTATAAACCATGAATTGCACAGAGCTTGATCCCATTATCAACACAAATGCTTCATGAGAAACTTTAGGTTGGTGTAATAATTACAAAAGTATTCAGCATTAAAAAATACTAATTCCCAGAGATCATGATAGTCAAAATATTGCTTGCTTGGAAAAGTATCAACAGTTTCATGGATTCATTATATTGCAAAAGTAAAGATCATTCTTTCTTGTTTAAAAAAAAAAAGAAAGAAATCACATTGTTCCCCAAACACTTAATGGCAGGATTTCTGAACACAGGCCTGGTGGCACATCTAGGCCGCATTTTCTCACTACTAGCTTTCTAATATCTGCATCCATTATAACGAGTCTGAGTGTTATTAGCTGAATTTTAAAAATGTGTTGAACTGTTTGAAATTGCTTCCTGTCAATACCGATTTATAAAGGAGTAAATTGTTTCCTCCTCAGTTTCAAATGCAGAATAGCTTGGTGATTATATAGCTCTTTCATATAAACACAAAATTGTCTAAGTATCCAAACTCTTTAAAAGGAGCACTTTGCAGGATTTTCTCAAGATGTAAAGAGCAAATGAGTAGGCATTTGAAGGCACTGAAGTAATGTTTGGTGTTATTATCAGTACACACTGCCAAGTAAATTCTGTGCTCAGTTTGGCTGCTAGGGCTTGTTCCTGTTTACACCAGATCCTCAGACTCAGATCTGGTTGGTCTATTCTGTAAATTGTCCAGTCTGCCTTGTATTCCATTCATCTTGCCACCTCTTCCCACCTCCTGCCTTCCACTAATGGAGCTTCCCCAGTCACTTCCTCTTCCCTTTCTTCCAGCATGGCTCACATGGATCATTCTATAAATATCAAAATGGTACCTTCTATCCATTTAAGTAATTTCCTAAATTCTTTTCTTTCAATTTTTCACTTACAAAACTAATATTATGCTACTGCTACAAAGTATAATCACATTATAGGTAAAAATGAACTCTCCATTCCTAATTATACATTTCACATTCTGCCTCTTGCTTTGCATTAGGAAAAAGCATTCTCCAAGAAGACTTTAAAAAAAAAATCTCATTTCATTTACATGTTATGTGACTAAAAATTATTAATCACTATTTTATCAATCATCTGATTCTATCTTAAGTTTTTTTTTTTTTGCTTTTATTTTTCTTTCACAAATGTTCTCCTTCCCAAAAAGAATTCTTTACTCTACAACTAAGTACTACAGTAAAACTGTCACAGCACTCCTGAATGCAGCCTTTGCCCAAGGCATACTAGAGTAAGGAATATTTATTAGCAAGCTAGCAATCCAGTATTGTTAGGAAGAAAAAGCAACCCTAGAGTTTTCACATATTGATCAAATCCTAAGCCTGAGGATAATGTGTGCTGGCAACTGTTTCCACAGGTAACCTGGAATTCCCAAAGACACATAATCCTGGCTCACAGATGCCCCTATTTTGCCATTTCTTTCATGTGGGTCAGGGGTCCTGTGCACAATGGACAGTCTGTCCCTCAGTCCTGAGATATGCACCACCTTGCACACCATAAACTTACAGTATAATGGTGATGGGAAGAAAAAAAAAAACATATTGAGAATTCAACTACAAGGTCATTGTTTGCCCCTTTTCTTAAAACAGTTACCAATGCAGAGATGGAGACCCTCATTTCAGAATGCCTAGAGGCTGCTATCCTGACATTCTCCTGAATAACAAGTGTTTTAATCAGCTGCCAAGTTAACCCACAGCTACCTGGATTGACAGTGTGTCTAGTGATGGGAGGCAAACGGAGAGATGGAAGCAATTATCAGGAGTTAAGAAAAACAATCAAAAGCTGAAATGTCTGCCTCCGTCACCGTCACTGGTCTAAGTTAACAAGTCTCCCATTAGAGCACCTTTGTCCCTCACCTGTGGTCCCCAGTACTAATACCAAGTTTTCTTTTTATTCTGAGTAGACACAGTCTTCACAGTCTGGAGTGGTGATGAAATTGATGGAGTAGATAAATAAACAAAAATCTCATTAAGGAGGGATTTTTTCTTTTCTTTTGAAGAGGCTCTAAGAAACGGAAAGTTTAGAAAGTTCAGAGAAATATGCATGAGTATTGCAGCCTATCAAAGAAATTATAATTAGCTTTAGGAGACTGTTCAGTTTGTTCAGTTGCAGAATAAAAAAATTTCACATCATTTTAGCAAAATCTTCGTTCCTCTCTTTTATCTGTGTAACGTCAATGGCTGAGATTCCAGTCCATTCAGCATTTAATGAAGAGTATAACCACTGTACAGAAGGTAGTTAGGCTTAGTGACAATTTTGCGCTGCAGGGAGAAGACATGAACTCCAAGTAGAAGACATGAACTCCAGGATCAAGGATCCTGCAAAATGATGACTAGTTTTAGTGCCACCAGCAAACAACTGTGTGATTTCTTGAACCTGTTTTCTCATCTGTAAAATGAGTTGGGGTTAGATTTATGATATTCAAAATGGGTGAATTATTTTTTCTCTTTAGCATTTAAATTATTTGTTCAAACCAATATTACCCAGAAGCTTATGGTTTAAAACTGCATGGAGCGGGTTCATGATAGAGAAACACCTGAAGCAGACTCCTCCCCACAAGATGCCTTGGGCATCTCAGAAGAACACTAGCGAATAAAACTGGGAAAAGATAATCTAATGATGATCTAATATCCCTATGACTCTCAGAGGTACTAATGCAGAACATATTTAAGAATATAAGTAGTAGGTAAAGCACTCTGAGTAACAATCATTACACATTGATAGTTCTCCTCTATTTGTCTCCCAGGCCAGGAAATAAAAAATCTACCTCCAGAGTAGAGAAGATTTTAATCTTCAGACAATGAATATTTTCAACAGAGGATATTATAATGGAGGAAATACAGATTTTCATCCCTGAGAAATGGAAAGGAAAGCTGATGTCTGAGCTCTTTGAATGAACTGTAACAGCAGGAGGTGGATTGCTGTTTGTTTTATGCTCCCAGGAAGGCAACATTCATTCACTCTTTAATATGTCCACACTTTGGTTCCTGCTTTCTAAGAAATAAGCAAGCCCATTTTTCCCCACAGTATTACCATACATTGGTTTGTAAAGTCTCACTGAATGGATGAAATAGCTTATTATATTATACATAAATCCTCAGCAGGATAGCACTCTATTTCATTGCTGAGTACATTATTTTTCCTGATCAGAATAATGGACATAAAATATTGACTTAAAAATATATCGGGGCTTTGATTAAATAAAGTTGGCAGAAGTTCCAAAACCTGGGATAGTACGAAATTTAGAGCTAGAGCATAGCTAATTTAGTTTAGTTTACTTGAATTCATCAAATTCCATTAGAATACTGCTAAACTTATCACAGGTGTGAATAATTATTTTGCAAAAGAACATTCGTTTCATCTGTCTAAATGCTTTACTCTCAAGGAATACCGAGAGTATTGCATAAAACTTTTTTAAAAGTAAAATAAGACCACAAGTGTGCATATGTATGTATCTCTGTGTGTATATGTAGAAAACAAAAATGATCTGTATTTCTGTTTGTTCTAGCTGATCACAACCGTTCCTCTTTGCATCCATGTTTCACTCCATGAACTGCTGTGCGTCCCTGCGAAGCTATCACTATGCTACGGGGCTGGTGGTATAAAGATGAACATAGCTTCATGCAAAGTTGAAGGCTTTCTTAGCTTTTGTATAGTCATAGATACAATGAAAATGATATGAAATATCATAGCATGAAATCATAGTGTGATAATAGGAAATTTATTGACGTCAAATAAAACATCACATCTTAGAAGCACTTTTCACATTTCCTGGGCTATAGAGGCTATAGGAAATACTATATAAACAGTTTCTGTTATAATAATAATTTTCATCAGTACTAACAATGTTACTAAGTAACAAATATAACAAATGAAAGTGTATTAGGAGACATACATGTCAACATAAAATTATATGTCAATATTCTGGGATCAAAATGAGGGAGAAGCTTCTTCTCCTTTTAGCCCCACCTGGAAGGGGTGGTAAAGGCTTCATAGAGGAAGTGATATTCAATTAGATTATTTTTTTTTTCCAATTTCTTGGCTCAGTAGTAGTCATTCTCCAGGAGGAGAAATCAGAAAAGGACATAAAAGAAAGCAAGGGACTGCAGGGCATATGCGCCTAAGATAGGGGGTGGGGAGGGTGTTCTGGCTGCAGCCAAAGCTGTTTATTAAATTTGTGGGTTTTGGTGAAGTGTTTTGTAAAGGTGGGGTTCGAGGAGAGATGAGACACACTAAAGCCATATCGTGTGAAGGGCCTTGGATCCATATTGAGAAGTTTGGAATGTATTCCTAGGGAATGAAGAGAGGTTTGCAGCTTTTAATTTAAGAATTGAAAAGAACGGTTACTCGAAAGGAGGCCAAGCAACACTGGTTTCACAACAAACTCTCTTCTGAGGTTACTGGAGCATGGTGATCCTTACACTACTTCTATTTGGCTTCGACCCCAGGACTGACTCTCAGTTTTTAAACTCAGTGACTCTGGGATTTGACCACTGGCTGTGTCCCTGAACTGATTGTTTGGTGAGACCCATTTAATCCTCTGATCCTCTTCTTAGTTCCATCTTCTCCAGCCCTGATGCCTCTCCCAGCTCCCAGAGGTCCGCATCAGGCTGTGACAGGTGTACACTGAACTAGTACCTTTAAACACATTCCTTTACTTACGTTTTTAGAATTGACAAAAAAACATTTACATAGATTTCATTCCAGGTACTTCTGGAACTGTTCATTCAACCAGGTCCATGGAAGTGGGCATAGGTTTATCAGATTATTTCTGTTGCTAAAGTGGCCAGTACCCAGCCAAGTCACAGTAAAAGCTGAAGCAAAGAGAAACCAAGAAATACTGATTTTATCTCTACTTGAAATTGTTACAATCTATCCATCATGGATTTTTTTGCATTAATTGTAATTTCAAGCAATATTGCATTCAAATATATTGATTTGTTAAAATTTCTTTGGATCACTCCTTACCTTTTACACCCAAGGTGAGTGCCTCATTTGTCCTGCCCTCCTCTCACCCCTGTAAGTAGCATTTTTATCTCAAGCACTCACCACTGGGATTGGATGGGCATGTGTCAGGAGGCAGGTGCACATCTAGAAAGCACTATGCCCCATGACCAAACATCCATGGAGAAAGGACGGTGTTTCCCTAGAGAAGGACCTAATATTTCCACTAACTTCATAGTTCTGCCCCCTGTGGTCCTGTTTACATATCATTGTTCTTGAAACATATGATATAGAAATCAAGGCCTCTTAATTTTAAATTCCAACAACAAAGCTAAACTGGAGTAAAAGAATTCAGTGAAAACCACTTGACAAATAAGACCAAAAACCTCTTTCCGAGACATTTTTATTTTATCTGTAGATAAAAGAACAAATACAACCTCAGTAATGTGTATTCTTAAACTTAATGATGATGATAATGTGTCTATGATTTTTGCTATTAACATTAGGGTTTTACAGGATATTTTAGAGTTGGCTGGAAATTTAAGGCTAGCTCATTCTGGTTGCACTGTGTGGTAGGTCCCCGCTTCAGGATGGAAGAATGGATGGGAGTGGGTTTCCCCAGCTGCCAGTAGTGCCGGCTGCCAACAGCTCACAGCCAAGCCCTTCTCCGGGGTCTGACCTTAGCTGAAGGAAGCGGTTTTGCCTAAGGTTATTATGTTCTAACCTAAGAGCAACCTGCCTCCAATAACTGGTCCATGCTGGGGTATAAAGGCTTGGCCCCCTCTTGCATCAGTCAGAAGCAGCTCCAGCTCTGAAAGTCATCCCAGCTGCAGATGGCCTCAGAGGTGACACCAGCTGAGACTCCCCCACCCCCGACAGCAACTGTAGCAAAGTTCAACTTTTCCCTTTTCCCTCTGCCCAATCCTGCTTCCTGCACTCCTTCCAGATAAAACTTCTTGCACACAAATATCCATCTCAGAGTGTTTCTCCCAGGGAACCCAGCATTTGACACACTGAAATCCTTAAAATGTATCTGGAAAAAAAGACAAGTCACAGCTGTGAGTGAAAGAACAGACAGACCCACAGACAGACCCAGCATCCCATCTGGTGAAACAGGGATGGATTTCTACCACTTGGTGAAGTTGTACTTTGTCTCAAGTGTCACTGTGGTCATGGGTCATCCATCCCCTTAATATGGGCAGGTCCTCTGCTTGTCAGCTACATAAACTGCCCCACGTTTGCCAATGACCATCTCTATTAATGAGATATTATACACTGAAGCACTTTCTATTGATTTAACAAAAAGGGCACTCCAGCGGCTCTCATTATTTTATAAGGGCAAAAGAGAAAATACTCACACCTCCATCAGTCAAGGAAATATCAGAAGCCTGTTGGTGGCAGCGTGGGGAAGGGAGTGCACTCCCCTGGGCAGAGAAAATAATGCTCGAGAAGAAATCGTTCCCAGAGACACGATCCATTCTAAGTATAATGACTTACCAACCAATGAAAAAATAAGCACATTTAAATAAATTTGAAAATAACTGAAAGCACCAAACTGCTTGAAATTCAGGTTATCCTTCATGGAGTAACCAAAACATTTTTACCCTATGCAATGTCTGGATGTAAGTAGAAGAAAAAATAAATTCTGAAATTTAGTATTTCTGAATCATGCATCCAATATTAAGCAGTGTGAAATGTATTACTCAATATTCAGGGACATTTAATTTTTTTTCCTTTATAAACATGGAATCCTAAGATATTTTTAACTCTTTCCTCACTTTCTGTCCTGCTCAGAGAACATGTTCTCCAATTTATTCGTAATGAGGTGGTTAGATACACCTGGCCTCATAGGGGAGCATTCAGTTCTGTTTGATGGTTATTATTATATTATTAATCTTTCCGTGTCCCAGAAAACAAGGCATGCATTATCTCATTTATTCCCTACCAGAACCACATGAGGCAGATATTACTACGGGTTATTTTACACATGAAAAACCCAAGGTTCCTAAAGGGGTTAAGTAATTTGTCCCATACCACCCAGCTAATGAACGGGAGCTGGGTGGATATGAGCATCCGGGTCTCTGTTTCTAACCATTACCCAGTGCTGACTCCAGGCATTAAGATAAAACACATCCTAAGCAAGCAACATCGCCTTTTTAGCACAACTTTATATGGAAAACAGTCTTTAATTAAATCTCTATTCCGTGCTTTTTAAGGCCTTCATTTAATTTGTGTGAGCACATTCTCTCTCTCATGTTGCTAACTAGAACCTTCACAGTAAAGGCAGGCAGGTTTTTACAGAGAATGCCTTTGAGAGTACTTTTTTTAAAATTCAGCTATATTTTGGACAGTCAAGTCAATGCAGGGACATTATTCTGCTGTAAAAAAAAAATTTTAAATACCAGTTAATTATCACCTTAAATATGAATAATCTGCCAACTAAATCTGCCTGTCTTTTGTTCTGAACAAGTGTTCATATGCATTCACTCATCTTCAAAACTTTTCATCTTAAAATTAAGTTCAAATGGTGTATGTACAGAAAAAAGACTGAAAGGAAACACACCATATATTACCTAAATAGACTGCAGGTGATTTTTATCTTAATAAGTATTTTCTTATTTTAGCTCATAAAAATTAAAACAATAATAAGCACAGATTTTAATCATATTCCATATCCATACAGTGGCAAAGAAACTATCTAGAAAGTAATTATGTGGGTGTTTAACCTGTGTTTGATTTAGAAAAGGAGACAATTTAACTTTAAAGGCAAACTATACATTAAGAGCTTAAGGACAGAGAAATTTCACATGTGAACACAACCTGTCATTATGATCATTTCTCTAAATGAAAAATCTCAAGTAATGAATTTTGTGTCTAATTTCATATTTGGAAGGTGTTGCTTACAATCCTTTTCCATTTGAGGAAAAAATCTTGGTCTTTTTGAGGCAGAACAACTCTGGGGAAGGAGCATCCATTCAATCCAACAAATGTGCATTTATTGCTTACTCTAGGCAAAGCAGCAAGGGGAACTAGGGACAGCCAAAAGTTGAAGAATAGGGGGAATATTTCAGCAGAGATTTTCTTTTCTGATTATATTTAACTTTACTGATAACAAAGAGACTCAAAAATCCTACGAAAATGTGATGCTGAAAATTGCAACTGTCACATAATTGCACCAAGGTCAGTAGAAAAATATTCTATTAGTTAGGCTGAGGAAATCAATCATCCACTGTGCATATGAAGCAAATGGCACACACCCCACTTAACTTCCACTTTAATAACAGTTCTGGAACAGGTCTTCAAGCTAATGAAAAACAACATTCCTTTCCAATAATTTCTACTTTCTGGTCAGAACGACTACATGCTCAAACAATAGCCAAGATGGCCATTTCAGTCATTCTTTTTCCAAGTTTTCCACCTGCTACCATTAAAAAGAACGTTAACTGGAGAAAGTTATACACAGGGGTAATTTCAAGTGCATCTGTGTATTAGGGACTTTTGAATAGTCTACTAAACATTGAATTATACACCATTTAAAGCAATATGGTTTTAAACAGTAGGAGAAATATTCCCAATGTATATGGCTCATTCTTGTTCTTAAAGAATAAGGACTTTTCTGTTTGCTTCTAAGCAAGCTATTTCAGTTTCAGTAAATGTAGTGAAGTGATGAGCAGAAAATCAATTCCTAACAATTATCATAGCTAATAGTTTTTTAAAACAACAAAAAACAATGACGCTAATAACCAGTACTACCATTTCAATAAACTACAGAAAAGTGACAATAATGAAGTTCATGAATTAATCGCTTTGTACGATTTGAGGAGTGTAGGGCTCCCAACAAGGTGGATATATCCTGTGCTGATCCCAAGGAAACACGAATGGTTGACACTGAACCATAAACTCCTCTTCAGTCTTTATCTCATTCTCTACCTCCATGCCCACTTGCTCCAAAGTATCACAGGAAGTGATTTCTCCTAGATAATGAGGCCCCAGCTGACTTCCTCCAGGACCCTGATACCCTACCTGTCACTCAGTCCCTCCAGACAAAATGTTCTTTTTTGCCAAGCTTGCTCCCACCTTAGGGCCCTTGCACATACTCTTCCCTTTGCTTGGAAGTTGTTTCTGGAGATTCTCTCATGCGTGGCTTCTTCTAGTCATTCAAGCTCCACCATGACCCTGACACTCCACATGAGTAGACACTCCCACACCATTGCATTACCTTGTTTTATTGTCTTCATAGGGACTTAGTGTCTTAGCAGAGTCAAAGCTCTGTGGATAGGTAAGATCCTTACCTCTTATAATAACCATGGTATCCCCAGGACTTACAGCAGTAAGTGATAGGAGAATGACGGATTTTTGTTGAATGGGCAAATGAATAAATAACAGAACCGGCATCTTTTATTGAAATGACTGCAAAGATCTCTCTTTTCTTCACAGAGAAACAAGGACAATCTTTCTAAAATGAACATCAGATGTCACTTTCCTTCTTCAAACATTCCATGGATTTACCCTTGTAATTAACATTCTAATCTTCTTCCCTGGTCTTCAAGGTTCAGCAAAATCTGCTTCCTGCATACCTCTCCAACCTCATCTCATTCCCGCCCTTCTTCCCTTCCCTCCCTCTCCCCCATACTGAGCTCAATCCCTCTGAGGGCTTTGGCACTTGCCACTCCTTCTGTTTGAAAGCCATTCTCCAAATAGTGGCATGGACACAACCTTTCCGTCGGGACTCAGTTCAAACAGCACCGCTTCAAAAGGCCTTTCCTGAGCACCTTAACTAGCCTGGGATCAGACAGCCAACTAGGACTGTGGTTTTCACTAGAATACCTATATTTATAAAAGGGCAACAAAAGGAACTGATTAGGATGGACAAGAATAGCTTCCATCAATTTATTAGTGGTGAAAACTCAGCTTAAATTTGACAACATTGTTGGTGCTATCTACATATTAATTTTTAGAATGTTACTTTTTCCCTACAATAGTAATTTGTGGCAAAACAGTATTCTTCCATTGTGTGTGTGTGTGGGGGGGTTATTAGACATTATTCGATGAGCCTCAGTTACTGTTACCTTTATTCTCCCAGTCAGCTTTAATTAAATGATTAATCTTTTCTTCTTATAACTTCTTCCACAATTCTCCCTTTCCCTCCCAACTTAATAGACACAAAAGGGCAGAGTAGCTTCATAGCTTTGGTTCTGTTTGTATTTATACTTACTTTAATTTCAAAGTTTTAACATAAAACTCAGTTTCATCTGCAAACACAGCTCTTACTATTCTCAAAAAGGTACCCAAACACAACAGAAGAAATACTACCATCAAACAATGAGATGTCTTGAAGGAGCAATTCCCTACCGGAAGGAAGGTAGACTCTCAAAGAAGAGCCTCACAGAACTGTTGCTAATAGAAGGTTTCACTGTGCTAAAGGCTTGGATTCAATCCTTATGGAGATGTCAGGCAGGTGGGAGGGGGTGTGGGAGATGGGTATATTCACACCTAATGGGTGCAGGGAGCACTGTCTGGGGGATGGACACACTTGAAGATCTGACTTGGCCGGGGCAAAGGCAATATATGTAACCTAAACATTTGTACCCCCATCATATGCTGAAATAAATAAATAAACTTAAAAAAATCCTTATGGAGATGTCATACTATCAGCTGAAAGGCAAATACAAAAATGCATGTCTTTTTTTCTTTTTTTGGTTTTTCTTTTCTTTTTTTTTTTTTGTTTTTTTGTTTATTGTTTTTTAAAGATGGGGGTCTCACTCTGTCCCCAAGCAGGCTGGAGTGCAATGACATGATCACAGCTCACTGCAACTTCCACTTTCAGGCTAAAGGGATGCTCCTGGCTCAGCCTCTCGAGTAGCTAGGACTACAGGCACAGGCCACCACATCCAGCTAATTTTTTTTTTCTAATTTCTTTAGAGTGTTACATTTATTCACAGTGTTGCCCAGGCTGGTCTTGACCTCCTGGGTTCAAGCAGTCCTCCTGCTTCAGCATCCCAAAGTGCTGGGATTACAGGTGTGAACCACCACATCCAGGACATATTTTCTTTGTTTCATCGGATTTTTATATAAATTCTCACGTCAATAAATATTCCAAGCACTCAGCTCCGTAAGAGCAAAGTGGGTGAGGAAATAGATTTCAAAACGGTTTCCAAACTACAGTGGCCAAGATGCATACAATCTTGTCCATGTTATTCTGCATTAACATAGCGTTTTATCTGCTATCAATGTTCCTGATATATAAAGATGCTAATATTTTTTCAAATACCTTTATAAATGACACTGAGCCATAAAAAGCTCCACGACATATACTCGAAGTCATTAGAATTGAATCTGTCCTTTTACATTTGGTGATCTAGTTCCCAACTAATCACACAGAGAACATTATTTGTATATATTCTGTCTCATTTTTATTTAGATTTTGGCCTTAATGTAGGAACCAGTGTTAAATGTTTCCCCACAGACCATTCTACATGGGTATTTTATGATCAGACTTACTGAAATATGTATAGTTTTTCATCTTTTAATTTCTAAATACTTTTGCTCTACTGTACTATTAATGAAAAAATAGAGGAAAGTGGACATCCTTTGATAATCAAACATATTTTGAGTAGGTTTTCTTTCCAGGTACGATTGATGAATGTTGAGTCATGGTTGGTAAGTAAAGTATCTTTTCGTATAATGTATGACAGCTAATCAGGATTTTATAATTCAGCAAGTACAAGTGAATAGTGAAAAATGAAATGAAAGGCCACCAGAGAAACCATTATCTTCCAAGAGACTTCTAAAGTTTTGTTTTGTTTTGGTTTTTGCCAAAAACAAGCACATAAAAGCAGTATAAAGGGTTTATATACATATATAGATTTTCCACTTAAGTCCATCTCAGTTCCAATCTGTTCTTGCAAGTATTATTTCTTAACTGCTTATATATTTAACAACATTGCCCATGTACAACAGTTTTGAAAACTGAAAATAACCCCCACACAGCTTGGCCATGTCTTCTCTGTTTGATTTTGTTTAAGCTTTCAATTACTCTTCAAAAAATTTCAAGAAATACTGAGATTCTGCCCAACCCCGTCCCCCACCAAATTTCATTTATTTCATGACGGAAACAATTCCACACAGGAGGAGCCAGACTGGAACAGTAACTCACTGAACAAATATATTCCACGACGAAGGCATTGATCCTCTGTATAATGGTTTCTGGCTACGGGAGCTCGAGAAAGAATTAAAGCTAGTGATGAAAAACTGATTCAGTACCACGTTGCACTCCAGAGACCGGCTATAGAATGTAGTTAGTGAAAGAAAGGCACCAGAAATAAATAAGGAGGAGAGTATCTTCCATGGGTATTCATTAAAATCCCTTCTTTATGAGTAACTTGACATCACCCAAAGGCTATGGAGCTAAAAAATAAAAGAAAATAAAATAACAAACAAACTGTGAAATCAATTGCGAATGAAACAAGCCCTTGTGAAAGCCATACATATTAAATAAACATTTTCTCATGTCATTGTTTTTCACTTTCTATTATAAAATTGAAACTGGCATTTACACAGCAAATTCTAAAACATATGTTTCTAAAATAAGATAGACACAACAAAAACAGGGCAATGGAACCTGGGAGCTTCACATTATTGCTTCTCCCCAGGATTCAAATCCCACTGGCTTTATTTCTCTGACAAAGATGAAGGCACATATTTCCAGGTCAAGTGATTCAATGATAAAGAAATGGAGGAAGAAAAAAGCACTAGATTCGGAGTCAGAAGACCTGGGTTCTAGGCCAGTTTCTGCTGGATATTAGCTGCTGGCCTCTGGGCGTCACTTAACCTCTCGGAGCCTCAGTACTCTCCTCTGTAATAACAGGAGAGCTGCTCTGTGTCCCTCGCCAGCTTCTTGTCAGAACCAAATGTGATGATGCATTAAAGTCCCACAAAACTCTAAAACACTAGGCAATACAAGTGTTTTACAAAGTAAAGCTCCACCACCTCTGCTGATTAAAATGTGTATAGTCCGCAGTGCAGTAAGAGGATCATGCCATTCATAAGTTGTTGGAACATTAAATTTAGTCATATATTACATTTTGGCTACTGTATCCAAAATGTTTTGTCTACAGATGTATAGGAAATACATCTGTAAGGAAACAACAGTAAGGGAAATAACAGTTATTTAGAAATACATAAATGTTCAATCACACCAATTTTTCAAAAAACGGTATGATTGAAAATAGTCTAATAGAGTTGCATAAGCCAATGACAAAATTAAGGTTTAAGTCTGAGACAACGTATGCATTGTTTGACAGTTTCACAAAACCTCAAGTTATTAGGTTAAACCACATAAAGCTGCCTTTCTGTAAGTCAAAAAAATGTATAATATTATTAATTTCATATTGATAAACTGAATATGTCAGATACTTAATGCAATCATTTTAAACTCTTTGAACTCCTTCATCCTATTACACTCTGGTTACATTATCAATACAAAAAAGAGGCACGTACCAGTAAAAAAGTTGAAAAAAGATACAGATAAGCAGCGCACCAAAAAAGAAATACTAAAAACTTAAAAGATTATTAAAAATGTTCATCTTCCTTAGTACTCAAGTAAATGTAAATTAAAATAAGAATCTTTTTTCTCACCAATTAAATTGGCCCAGACTTAAAACAAACAAAAAGCTGTAACACTCAGTGCTGGACAGGGTGGTATTCTAGAAGGCAAACTGATGCTTGTATCAAAAGCCTTAAAAATATTCCTAATATTTCACGCAGGGACCTCTAAAAATTAGTCACAAAAAAAGTATTAGATTTGCACAAAGATTTAACTATGAAATTATAATCATACCTTTATTTATAAAAACAAAATATGATAAAAATATTAAATAAATGAGGATTTCTGATACAAATGGATACTATGCAATCATTGAAATGGATGCTGTAGATAAATAAGGGAATGTACTTATTTATACCATGAAGAAGGAAGAAAGTTTAGATTATAAACCATGTTTGTAAGATGAAAAAATCTCTTGTACATATGAATAGTACATACATTTATGTCCTACGTCCCAGGCACTGGGCTTAGTGCTTTAATTGCATTAGCTTCCATAGTCCTCAGGACAGTCCTATGAAATGAGTACAATTATTATGACCCCCACTGTACACATGAGAAAGATGGAATACATCTTGCCAAAAATCACAGAGCGGACAGCAGAGGCAGAATCCGAATGCAGAGCTGAGTCAGTGACGGCCACTGTTCAGCTAGACTGTCTCCCAGCTCTTCCACAGAAACGTGTCAAAGACTACAAACCAAACGTTAACTGTGTTTACTTCTCACAATGGGATGACTGGTGGTTTTTATTTTCTTCTTGCATAACATCTAAATTTTCTACTTCAGGTTTGTGTTCCTTTGTTCTTTGTCACCATTTACTATGCAATCCATGTACATTAAAATGGGCCTAAGAGAGGACTAAGTTTAGTGCACCTAAACAAATCACCGCATTAAGAGGAAGGGGAAAAGAGCTTTAAGAAAAAAATCTATGAAATAAATGTTTCCTTCATCTATCTCCACTTCTCTATTCCCATCATCACCACTGTGGCAAAGCCTTCATTATCTCTTACAGTAACCACCTATCTGATCCACTGTCGGAAATCTCTTCCTCTGCCCAGGCTCTGCCCACATTCCCAACAGGAGTCTCTTCCTAAAATACTTCTGCCTATGTCAGAAAACTTACTATTTATTCATTTGTGAAACATTGCCTAAACACCCACAGTGTGTCCAGCACTGTTCTAACTCCTGAATGTTTAAAGATGAATGACTGTCCCCATCCCCCTCAGAGTTCCAAGAAACAGACCGTTGTCCTGCTGCATTTGTACAATTTTGCAGTCCCGGAGAAGGAGAGCAAAACAAACATTTGCAATGAAAAGTGGTCAATCACATCAGCGTGCAGGGTACAAAAGTACTATGAGAGCACAGAAAAGGGCAAAAACAATTCTCCCTTAGGAGGAGCAACTGGAAAGAATTTATCAAGAATGAAGGATCTTAGCTGCTAGGGGAGGATGAATAGGTTTGGGAAATTGCAAAGGGAAAGCACTAATATTGTGTACAAAGCAGAAGCACATGGCTGACGTGGTTACATGGGCCAAGCAACCCCTCTAAGGTTACCAGTCAAGCCCCTTCCCACCATCCAGGTAGGAAAGGCTTATAGTTAGCATAGGCAGAGGAACGTGGTCCCTGAACATCTTTTTAGTACAGATAAGTAGGAGAAGAGAGGTTTATTCTTTTGGTGGGAAATTGCTGACATCAGTATTTTTTCAGCAAATTTTGTGTGTCACAATAAAGTTACGTGAAAGAAGCAAATTTCAACAGAATGAAATACAAACTAATTCTATTTTTATTACATGTGTTTTTAGAAGAAGATATTTGAAGAGCATATTTTCCTTTTCATTTAAGTGTAGAATTATTTAAAAGTGTGGATCCTTTATTATTTTTCAACCACTTTTATTCTGAAAAACTCAAGGAGTGAATTTGAAGGGAAAAATTGCATTCTTGAAAATAAATGTAAGTATCCTGCATTCTTCATAATATTTTTAAAATCCTAGCATTTCCACAAAATATGTCATATGATTGCATTACTGAATTAGAGCATAAAATCCATCAATTTCTCAATTTTACACTCATCTCTTCTGGTAAAAAAAAAAAAGCAGTATTTCACAAAAGAACTGGGAAATGAAAGTGAAGTAAATGTCCACTAATTTTTATTACAGGCCTAACTTCCTGTATTTATTTAGTAGGTCTGCAATGAAATAGCATTAGTAGGATCATTAACCTGGTTTTGCTGCTGATTTACCTATCACACACAGTGCTTGGTATATAGTAGGTACTCAATAAATGTTAGTGTAATTGGTTCACTCAGATGCTTATAATAGTCACGTAAATAGAATTAAAATAGGCTCAGTTGTATAGATATTGGTTATTAAGCCCTGCAATAATCACTGCTATGAGATACTCATTAAACATTTCTTCAAAATAAGAAATAAGTATTTGGAGCTTAATATCTGCTAGGGTCACCTTAAGGGTAGAAAGAAATGTATTTTCTTTCATAGTGATCTCTAAACAAATCTAATATATAACATTCTTCTGTGTAAATGTTTTTCCTAAATAAACTCAGATAAACAGAACATGATTTATTTCACCAGAGATAATCATGTTTTCTTTTCTCTGTCTTTATAAATACCTACCACCAATGCTTGTACAAGTAAATTTTTGGTTGTATAAAGACAGAAATGACGGCACAACTAAATTCATGTTTATTATACACAGAATCTAGGCAGGTTTCCAGATTTAATTTATAAAAGGACCTTTCATTTATTTTCTAATCATCGCAATTGGTTAATAACAGTAGGTCTCTGGGAGGGGGTAAAAAATGGCACTAGAATTCACACACAACAAGTAAATAATTAGAGAACCTGACTGGTGGTGTTCTTCTAGCCAGACCTTCCTGCTGGGTCTTTTATATATTACGCGTGATTTTGTTTGAAAAACACATTCCTTCTTCTGGGGTAAATGTGTTTGTATTTTACGAGGCAAAAACACAACAATTTATGACCATTAACAATTTATGACCACAACAATTTATGGCATTTTTTAATGAAAGATTTCTTGAATGGTGCGCTTGGTAGTTAATAAATAATATTGGAAATAATGTTTATTTTGAAAAGATGGTAGCCAGACAACTTTAGTTTGGGCACTTAAAATGTAGTCGACAGACGTAGGCCAAGCATTGTGAGCACAATAAAGCTGAAACTAGTCACCCATTTCCCTTGTAAAAGGACATTTCCCTCCACGTCTTATTTCTATCTCCATTCTCCATATCAGGAGTGTTATCAAGTAGTAAAGTGGTGTTGGTGCAGTTTTGTTTCAGTTGGGTCATGCCTAAATAATGGAGAAGAATGCAACGGCTTTTCAGTAACACTGTTTTATAGAAGCTTTGCCAACAAATTTTCTTTACAGAGGCAAGATAGAGTTATCCTCTTTTTTTAGTGTTTCTCTTCTGGAACCCTGTGAAAGGATCAACTTCTAGGAGTGTGCCTAAGGAATCACACTGATGAAAGAATAACAATAATAACAGTAATGACCACAGAATGTGCTGTGCTTCCACTGTCTGGGAATTTCTTATCTATGCACTCAAGTCTGACCGCGCTGAGTGGTTCTTTCCAAGTCATTCTTTGAAAGATTTCACTTGCTGCTCCGTGTCTCCAGCCACTAAGATAATCAGCCTGACACACAGTGCAGCCCAAGGGGCTGCCTTGGTTGCTGGGAATAAATGGATGTGGACAGACACTGTCACAGCAATCTTCGTGCCTATACTGTGTGGGGCATTGTCTTGACAGTGTGGGCAATGAGGAGGCAAGTGTGCTAGGAACAGACACAGAGCACCTCCTTATCCCCACCAGGTATGTGTCTGTGGATGAAGATTCCAGCAAAGATACAGCCATATTAGCAGTTGGATTAATCTCTTAGCTACAACTTAAATATCAAAAAATGGAAGCCGGCTTTGGATTTGGCCAGCCCTTGGCGAAGAATCCTAACTAAAAATGTAATTACTCCATATCTGGTATCAAAAGCCATGGGGTGGATGACAGTGAAACGTACTTGTGGCAGATAAGTGTTTACGTGATATGGGAGATGCTAGAAGCTGGGAAAGTCTCAATGGCAGAGGATGTCACTGACATATATGGATGCCATCGTTGCAAGTTTAGGCTGGATAAAATTTCCATAGCTTAATTTTGCCTAGAACTATTTTGGATGCTGCTGAGTCTCATTTTCCCCTGAGACGCTCTCTAAAGAAAGAATCCAGTGACAGTCACTCCAGAGAGATTTGTCATTGAAAGAAGTTTAAGATGAAAGTTATAATTGCTTTTTAGAAGCTACATTATGAGCCAGAAATTCAATGAATGTCCTGGAATTCTAGGGTAGCACTTCATAAGATTTTTTTTTCTTCTTTCAGATGAAAAATAAAATCCATTAATTTAATATACTGTGTAGGTCCATTTATTATACAGTATTCCTAGAAACCAACAGGAAAATTGATTTGTCATAATAAATTTGTATTCCGACTGCCAGAATTCACTAACATTGTTTTCACCCGACTATTTTCAAGGTATTAATAGGAGAAACTACGTACAAATTACTTAAGTAATTGTCCCATATTCTTTCAGGCAGGGTACAGTGCTAATGCAGGCACGATGTCCCTATTAGTACTCATAATCATGCCATTAAGTTATAATAGCTTTACCAGCTGCTCTTTCACTTGATGTACACCCAAAGCCTATTTAAGTTTTACTGTTAAGCAATGATAAATGAGTACTGATGGGAAGTGCTCTCCAAAACATCTTTTTATTTAACAGTTGAAAGTATAGTCTGTAGTTGAAAGTTTTGTGTTGGAAAAATGCAATCTATGAATCATGGTTGGGGCCTTGTTTTAAGAATTAAAAAGTTCCTAGTCGAGAGAATCAAGTGAATAATTATACAATAAAGTGGTTAACAGGTCAGCAGATGTTACATCCAATAACACAGAAAGACGGTGAATCCATGAGCTGAGCGCAATTCTTGCCTCAGCAATTTTATTCATTCATCCAGTGATTAATTTACTCAAAAACTGGTGATATTCTACCAAACCAGACCGTAGGCAAGATCTTGGAAATGGACAAGATCTTACTTTGTTTTGTTCTGTTTTGTTTTACACTTCTGGCCATTTCTTTAACTTATTCCAACTAATTTAATACTCCATCCCACAGTTTGGACGTGAAATTCCATCTCCCTGTAACCATTGCTGAGTCTTAACTGAAAACATTTACAATTAGACAAATCTTAACATATATCATGGGAAGTGCTTAGCACAGGACCTGACAGAGTAAAAGTTCAACGAATGTTAGCCATAGCTATTCTTGTTAATATTTTTTTTTTCTTTTGTGATTGGCCTCCCATAAGCAACAAAATGTTCCAGGTTACACGCCAGTTGGTTCCAAGTGCTAAGATGATGTGAGATATCATCCAAGATCAGAGAGGAAGAGGGTCCCATTTGTCATGACTGCAGGATAGAGGTAGAAAACACTCACCATCCCTACTCTAGACAACACTTTTTTTTTTTCAGCTATGAGAAT
The DNA here is from genome assembly GCA_963574885.1 of Lepilemur ruficaudatus. Lineage (NCBI taxonomy): Eukaryota > Metazoa > Chordata > Mammalia > Primates > Lepilemuridae > Lepilemur > Lepilemur ruficaudatus. The sequence continues at coordinate 30,449 of CAUYRT010022882.1, forward strand.
CATATCCTGGAGTGAGGGAATGTGGCCAGAGGCCACAGAACATGTTAGATAAAGATGGAACCAGAACTCAATCCCAGGGATAACTTCCAATTGTGACACTGAAAATTAACTACTATTATCCTCCTGCTATGATAACTATCAAGTTTCAAGGACTCTTTCTTACAGTTCCTTAAAAATTACTTTAAATTAAATAAGAATATTGCATTCTTTGTCCATCTTAATCACTAATGAGTGGAGTGGAGTAATGCCAGTAATGTAGTTGGCAGTAATGCATGATGATTATATACTCCAAATTGTCACCTGAATTAAACAAAGGTGCATGGAACTGAGTAATCATTACAAGAAAACACATGTATGTATACATACGCAGCTTAATAAGCAAATTTGTTCATTAATTTGATCTACATGGGAGTTCCCTTCTATCCTCCCTCTACTCTAACCATCTCTCTCTCTAGCAAGTGCATCAAAGCTCACCTCGGTAACTAGTGACAGTGACCCCAGCTGTGCTTACTGTACCTTCCTCAAGTCGATGTGTAACTAAAACTTAATCATCAACTTTCTCCTAAGCTAGTTTCCAATTATTTCTTTTCATCACCTAGGCTGGAATTTTTGGTTTACTTCTTTCCTCCAGTTCAGGAATGGCAAATACCGAGTATGACATATGTGATTTTATGGACCCCCCTTTGCCCTCAATATATATCACTAATCAACCACAGCCTTCCCTACATCCTACCTCCATGGAAACTTACGCCTTCTCTTACACTTCCTTAATGGTGCTTTGCTAGAGCCCGTATTTCAGAACTGAACACTCATCTCCACCCAAGATTCCCAAGGGAAAGTTCTTTGCTAGTTTTTGCCTGCATAATTCTGGCATGCATTACTTAGTTTACAATAATTATGCCTCGGCCAATTCCCCATTCAGCAACCACAGGTTCCTCTCTGTCGCCCAGCACATGTTCACTCAAATCAGTTTGTATTCTTTCACTGCACCTATTCAACAATATTGCTCAGTTTCCTCCAATAGTCAGACAGGACTCCAAGTATATCTCCCCAGTGTCAGCACACAAGAGTTGTGCCTGCATAAGTCTGTGCACATAAAGAACACCCACATGTGACTTCTTTTCCTCAGGTCTCCATCTATCCAATGCCTTCTCAATCCTGTTACACCAGATCATGTCTCACCTTTTCTCCTCCAAGTTCAATGAAGACTCAGCCTTCTCTATAAAGAGCTGTATATTTTATAAATTATGAAACAGAGTTTGGAATGACTACCTAATTATTTCACATGCTCTCACCTACAATTCTAGAGTACAGAATTGGCAAAATCCTTTCATAGCTGATATAGTCAGGGGCACTTATTTCTACCTAAGCTTCCTCTCCAAAACCCAATCGTATTTTCAGAGTGAAATTAAGACTATTGCAGGAAACAGATTTGTCAAAATATGGGAAGATTTCTCTTAGTATTGGAACTTATGGATTCTTGGTGCTGTACAAACAATCTCTAAACAGGCACAGAAATAGTACACATTATCTTAACTCCTCAACACGGCAATCCTCCAAGTGTTTCCAAGACTAAACATTTAGATGAGAAAAGCTGTTTACTACCTTTGTGGTTAGGTAATTAAGCCTTACACAGCTATGTTCTGTAAATAGAATTGGCTTCTCCCTTTTATAAAAGCACCAAGTTCCACAAAAATTAAAATCTTGCTCAAAGTCATCCACAGAACCTGAGCAGAATGAGATGGAACCCTTGTCATACAAAGTTTCTAGCATGATATATAACCTTGTGAACCATAATGCCACATAACACACAGGCACATCTCAACATCTTCTATTATGACACATTACAGTTTTCTACTTGGTCAACTTTTCTATCAATTACCATATTCAAACAACTGACTGTACTTGAGATTTTTCTTCTTGTATAAATCTGTAAGTAAAGCAAATGTGCCTTTTTAGAAATGCAGCATTTTGCAATTGAATTCTTTTGAATTTAATCTGATAGTTGACATTGGATACTTTATCATAATAGTCAAAGTCAGGCATGGTCTCAGCCATAAAATACAATGAGTTGGTGCCTTTTTTCCTAACTAGTAACTTACAAATTTTTAACCTTCAGGAAAGTTAAAAGTACAAGGAAGATGTGTGGACCTACCACCTAGATTTATCAATTACTATTTTTGCCATATTTACTTTTTCTCTATCCTCTCTAAATGAAAAATATGTATATGTGTGTGTGTGTGTGTGTGTGTGTGTGTGTATATAGTATCTCATTTTTTGCTGATCCATCTGAATATAGGTTGCAAATATCTTGATTCTTTCCTCTAAACATATCAAGATTTTTCTCTAGGAATAAGGACATTCTCCTGCCTAACTGCCAAATTATTAATCACATAAAAATTAACATTGATAAATTACCTAATTTATAGTCTTCAATTTTCTCAATAAGCTCCTTTATAACTTTCTAAAATCCAAAATCCAAAATTGCATTTTGTTGCCATGTCTCTTTAGTTTCCTTTAATCCAGAACAGTCCTTCACCTTTAGTTTGTCTTTCATGAAACAGACACCTTTTTAAGACTTCAATCTAGTTATCTTGTGAAATATCTCATGGTCCCTGATTATTTCTTAATGATTAGCTTTGGCAAGAATGCTACATGGGAAATATTGCATCCTTCCCACTGAATCACATCCAAAGATACACAGTATCCCATTGTCACATTATTGGTCCAAATGTGATCACTTGGTTTGATCCAAGTTTTATCATTGCATAAGATGACATCCAGATTGATATCTTTCAAACCAAGGGTTTATGTCATAATCTACTGGAAAACACATATTATTCAAAACCTAAAAGAATGTAAATTTTTAGAAACTTTACCTATAGAAGTAAGTGACTTTTCTAATATAACCTAGGGAGTGTTAAAAAACTGACCAGAAGTTAGGAGAAAGAGTGATGGGGACAGAAAAGACCCTAGGCTAAGGGCCAGAAATCCTAAATTTTCTATCTCGGCTTTCCCAATAACACACTGCAGAGTCCAGATGGCAGAAACATTTCATTTCTTGCGGCATTTCTGACTGATTTGTGGTGGCTGCCTGGAGCACTGTGTTAACAGGATTCTAAGGCAGCACAACAATTTGGCCTGAAAAGTATCTTAACTGATCATGTAGTATGAATTTGGGAAGAAGAAATGATAGTCTGTGTGTAGTACATTACATATGGCCACAAATTCTTTCCTACTCTTTCCATCAAGAGGTAGAGTCTATTTCCCCAAGCCTTGCATTTGGGCTGTCCTTTGACTTGCTCTAAAAAATAGAATGTAGGAGATTCTGGAACCTCCTACAAAGGTTACATATGATGCAAATTCTGCAACTTAAGCTTCAGAAGTCTTATAACTATGTCTTCACCTTTTGTGCTAAAACTGCACATAGGGAGGCAGTTCTAGACCCAACTGAGCAGCCAACACCTACAACCAGACATGCGAGTGAGGTCTCTCAAACCTTTCAGTCTAACCCACTCTCTGGCTAAACGCAACTCCATAAAGGGGCCCAGACAAAGCCAGGAACCACCCATCTACCCAACAGCATTGCAGGAAATAAATATGTGATGTTTCAAAAGGCACTACATTTGGAGACAGTCTGTTAACAGCAGTAGATAACATAGAACATGTTCTTCTTTTTTTTCGTTTTTTTCACCCTGGTCAGTATCTCCTTTAACTCTGCCAAGGATCACTTTATTCACCTATGAAACACAAGGGGTTATGTTTAGATTAAAGAGGGTTTCAGTGGTAAGATTCAAGGTTAGAACCAAATTAGCACTCTCAGTTCTATTCAAGGAAACTCACGCCAGTGTTCGTGGGCATGATGATAAAAAGTAAAGAATTCCGTGGGAAACTGAGAATGTTCTGTCTGAAAAGGACCTTAGAAAATACTGGTCCAAACATTTCATTATGAAGTTGAGGAAATTATGAGCCTCAGTGGTGAAATAATTGGTCTGATAACCATAAGCAAGCTAGTGGCTAATCCTGGTGCCGTAATGTCTTGAGAACAGCCACAAATGCATAAATGGATCTGATCCATTTTTGATGCCCATTAGAAGTAAATGACTTTTCTAATATAACCTAGGAAATGTTGATAAACTGACGGTGCCTGAACACAATACCTCAGCTCACCCAGTGAAAATGGTGTGTGCCAGGATATAGACACATACTCGATTTAGGCAAAAAGAACAGGTGTAGACAGAGCCCAGGACGAGATCAGGTCAAAGGGGGTTCTAGACCAGAACATAATAAGGAACGACAGCATCTCTGGCTAGCTTTTCTTTTTTACATATTGTGTCTTTACTTCAAGACCCAGGTTCCCTGGGAATTCCTTTGGTCCTCAATGAAAATAAACCAAACAGATTAAAAACAAAATCATACGCATATGCACACTGAAATTCATACAGAAGAAATGGCTTTTCTCAATATTCATTAATTTCATATTTCATTAAAGAAATCCCCATGCCTCATCCATGTCTTGCTACTCTTCAAATATTTGACTAATGAGGCAATTAACCAGAATGGGCTTTATATCTTTTATGTGACAGTATTTTTTAAAGAAACCTAGACTGTCATAAATGTTATTGTTGCCAATCTAATTGATTAAATATCTTGTATACTGAAAGCAATTAATTGAATAAATATTAACCCCTATTCTGTTATTACATGGAGAAGTTGCACAGGGAATAGGAATTTTATTACCTCCATCAGAAAGATAACATGACAAAAGATTTCAGTGAATCCCCAAATTTTTCCTCAAAATAATTAATCATGGTAGTGGTCACAAATACCTCCAGCAGAATATAAGACTGATTTAAAAATGTAATTAAGGAAGCCAGTTAATCAAGCAATCTACTAAAAATTTCCCTTCCTACACAAAAGGTACAGAGATGCTTATTTCTATTTTAAATGAGCCTCTTCTCGTATAACTTAATTTTATAAAATTAATTGGAATAACATGCCTTATAGCAATGTGAGATAATAGAAAAATGTAAAGACGTAACACTTTTCTGATGGCAGCCACTGTCATGGGTAAAAGTCTAGTTGGGAATTTGCTGTGTGCTCTCCCGCACTCCACGCCTTCAGTCTTTCTTAATTACAGGTTCTTCTTGATGGCTAACGTTTTGTTTATTTGCTTTTTCCTCTCAGATTCTCCTAACATTCCCCAAAACACATCAAATCCCAGAACTCCAGTCTTCGTTACAGCTGGGGTTTTTTGCTGTTGTTGTTGTTTTTTTAATAGTCTCTTGAGGCTAATACTATTCAAAAACAAAAATAAGGTTTAATTGTTGTACAGAAGCACAGAAGCCTAAATAAAAATCTTCTATAACGACAAAGCTCAGTCATTTGAGGTAACAGGAAATAATCCTGTCTCTTAGCTCACTAGAGAAATCTGAGCTGTCTCCCAGGAAAACACCCCCCACCCCCGTGTCAGAAAATATGCCAACTTCATAATATCAAGAGAGTTCCATGAAGACAAAAAGTGTCATTATTCCATAATGTATCAAAATTTCTAATGAGAAAGGTGTAGTAAGACAAAGGTGTATCTAATGAAAGGGAAATTTTTAAAACACACGTTTTCAACTGCAAAGTTCATGTTGAGTTAACTATATTTGTAGCTCACATAAAGGCAAACTCTGGAGACAGAGGAAGAACAATAAGCTTGATTAAACTGACACAGAAGGCTCCAACTGCCTTTGAAATCATTATCGGAATCATGAGTGTGCCAAGCTAGACCAGAAAACCATACCAGCATAAACCAGAGAGTGGTCAGCAGAGATGATCACACACAATAATCACGCAGAAACAGGGTTTAGTGGTGGGTTCAAGACAGTAGTCTAACCAAATGTCCACAAAACAGAGTTGACTGCACAGACTAGCCTTCCTAGGAAGAGAAATTGCTACATGACTCTACCAATTATAATAAAGTGTTAATAATGCATAATGAAGTAAATAAGCCTCTGAAATATCTCTGGCCAGGACCCGATGGCTAATGAAGAGAAGGAAGGCAGAAGAAAAGCAGCGGTGTTTAAAAAGGCTCATGAAATACCTCATGAATTTTACTAAAAGAACAGAGCCAGACAAACCAGTGTAGACTTGAAATTGAATCCCCCTGGGATAAAAACCAGGTCTGCTTTCAGAGCAATAATCAGCTAAATCAGAACCTAAAGTCTGGGCTTGAGAGATTATTATTTTGGGGGTCTAGAGTTTTCAATATCTTTGGAGTGGCTTAAGCGTCAGCGTAACAATAAGACTGTGATCACTGAGATATTCTGTGTATATCCGATCTATTTTAAGGAGTTGAAGCATTTAAAGGATCCTTTTTATTAGATTGTTGTGTTTATTGACATTCAGAACTTCCCTAGGTTTTAATCAACTTTTAAATGGTTAGAGAATTGGATTTATAAATGTATATTTTTATTCATTAAAAATGTAAGTAGTATATAAATATTTTTTAAAAAGAACATTATCTCAAAGCAACGGTTTTTCTTTTCGAAGCCATGGATATTCCTAAGTGCACAATTTCCAAATCCCAGTCAAAGTCACTAGAAAGCCACAGAGGTAGGAAGTGATCAAATTCTCTATTTATATCATATTAGAAATTGAGTTCAATAAGCAGCTTAAATTTTCTTATAGAGTGTGTTTTATGTAAAGCACTGACCTCCAAAAGAGATCCAGTGGGACAAACTGATAGAGAAAGGCTTATCTCACACGTATTTTAAGGCTGTTAATTGACTAGAATGCAATACAACCTTCTAGATTTGGAGAGCATTCCAGGTGGAAATCAGGGCACACAATGGCTACTGCCAGGACAGTGCAGGCCTAAGAGCATGAGCCCTGAGTTCAGACAGCCCTGGCCACTATTGCCTCAGACGTTTCCCAGACCTTATATATTTCATGCATCAAATACAGTTAACTTTACATTTCATTGAATACTGGAGATAAAAGGGACCCCAGAGAGCATCTCATCCAGGGGCCTACTTTTACAGATTAGAAAATCATTCATTAAGAATAAGAAGGTGAAAGGCCACACTACACATCTGGGACCAGCACGCTCAGCTCACTGAGTTCTATCCGAGCGCGCTCTCTCCCGCGTTGCCCCGGTGCTTGTGAAGTTGGCTCAGCACTTGGGAGAATTAATTAGAAACAGTTACTGATGTATTATCTCACAATGGAAAAAAGCAGTAATGGTTCAGGAGCCAGAAGCCCCAGGTTCCACACATACTTGCATTCCTTATTAGCATGCTGTTTTACCAAGTCGTTTGAAAATCCCCTAGAAGTTGTAAGATACAGTCACAAAAATCATGGATTTTAAGCTTTAGAAACAACTGGCCTTGCATCCAGACTCTTCACTGTGACAAGAAGGGTTAGTTAGCCAATTTGGAGAATGCTCTCTTTCTCAGAGGGTTTTGTGAGTATTAAATGATACAAATATATGAAATGCCAGATATGTGGTAGACACTCAGATGTTAGTTTCCTTCCCACAACCTAATCTTAATTTATTCATGTGCAAAATAAGGATAAAACCTACTCTAGTGTTTCTCGGTGATGGACATTAACCCAAGGGCAGATATATAAATAAATAATGAGATACGTGTAATCATTTGAAATATAAACACACCGTAAACTAGCTAATACAAAAGCTTTGAGTGGAATGCCTTTCATTAAAAACAAAACCACCCCATTCATTGACTAAGAGGCAAAACACCACCCAGAGTTGATTTCTCTGAAGCTCTTTCCCACATGGGTAGAGATTCATGGGAAACCCTTCTAAGCCCTCTCCCTGGTTTCTAATTACACCGTGTTAGAGAGTAGACGCTAGTGTTTGAAACAATATCACCTTTTCTTTCTTTCTCTCTCTTTTTTTTTTTTTTAGTGCAACCTAGCATAACTTGACTTTATAAGAAAATAAATTGTGGTAATGGTAATTCTCTTTTGGAAAAAGAAAAGGAGATAACTATGCCACATTTCTGGTTTAATGCAATGTTTTCTACTGCATTTTGGATAAAATCTAAATCCAGAACATGCCTACAGTGACCGCAATGACCTGGACTCCGCCTTCCTCTCTAGTCGCCTCCTGCCCTGCTCTCCCCAGCTCACTGTACTCAACTGCGGTCCAGTCTTCCCGGATTTGAACACTACTGCATACCTTTTGTTGCTATTCTAGGTACCAGGAATGAAGCAGTGAAAATACGGAACTCACACACACAAGTATACACACACATGAGACAAATACCTCTGCCCTCATAATACTTAAATTCTGGTGGGAGAAGACAGTAAAGACAGTAAAGAAGATAATTAATAATTTCAATTTATATTGTTAGACACTGAATAATGCTATAGAGACAGAAAGCGAGGAGGAGGGTGAGCTGTGTGTAGGAGTGGTCTTTTTTTAAATTCTACTATGAACCCAACTCTTCCTTCCCAGAGGGCCGACAGATGTGTCCTCCCCACCCACCCTCTCACTTCATTCCACCCTTGTGAAATTGCAACCCATCCTTCAGTCCTCAACTGCCATGTCTCTACTTTAGAAGGTGCCCACATACCTCAGACCTCTGGCCAACCCCTTTTAGAGGCTTGCACTGGAGACTTCATCTTTCCCTCAAAGACATTATTACACTTTGCTATTATTTCTATGATTATTTCTTTAATCCTTAGTATCCTCAATGGATTTTAAGTCCTATGACAATAGAGATTTTTTTTTTTTTTACCAGTACCAACCTTTGCTGGTACTCAATAAAATGTGTTGAATGGTAGAAGACAAGAAGGGAGAAAGGAAAGAAAGAAGAAAAGAAAAGAAAATTGGAAGGAAAAGGAAAGAAGGAAGATAAAAAGGAAGGGAAAAAGGAATTCACAGTTCAGTTTGGAAGAGGTCAGTTTGGAAAAGCAAATTGCTAAGACAGTGCAGTGGTTGAAGCCCCTGATGGCTAATTGCTCTCCTCCTGCACTGCACTTAGACACCCAGGTCAATCCTTTCCCAGCCGGTCCTGAAATATTTCAGTAGTATACACTTTCATGTGGGGATGGCTTTATAAGATGATTTCAACTTCCTGAGCTCTGTATGCATAAAACTATGGCTGTGTCTTGCATACTTTGGGTCAGGATTCCATTCACCTGAAACTCCCTGAGTTCTAGCCACACATTGATCTCCTTCTGAGCTAAAAGAAGCTTGTGGAACACACATGCAGTCCTCCCCAGTAGAGAGAGATCCATACATCCTTGGGCAAAGGCATTTAGGTAGCACTAAGTGAGGAAGCTGCGTAGGTAGGAGCGGGGTGGAGGGGCAGGAGCCTCCATGTGTTCAAAGCTCATCAGACACAACCACCCAGTCCACATGGCTGCACGGAGTCTCCGGACTTGCCGTGGGTGGGCTTGGGAGGGGAGATTCTTTCTTACTACGCAAATATGCTCAAGAGCATGAGGAGCCAGAGCCATGAGTCACACACACACGTCATCTCTGTTGTTGTCACCTGAAACTTTCCATTCACTTTAGCATCCATCTATTCTATGTGTAGGAAATACGAATGATGACTTTTAAGCCTGGATTTGGACTCCAGTGTTCTAACCTCTCAAAGACAATGCACATATTCATTTATTGATTTCTTTCACTCAACGTGGATTTATTAAGCATTTACCATATGCTAGGCACTGTGTCGGGTACTGAGCATATAGCAGGAAACTCATCAGATACGGTCTCTGCACTGACGTAGATTACAGCAGAAGGGAAAGACAGCATTAAACAAGCAAACACAAAGGGTAAAATCACAAACTGCAACAAGAGTGATGAAGAAAAGCAGCACATGCACTTCCAACGGCTCACCCAGTTTCTGGAATGCCCAAGTTTTCCATTCAGAATGCACATGCACCACCGGAGACACCCCTGCTGGGCATCTAAGATCATGCGCATGAGATGAGACTGAACAACAAGAGACCATGGTGGACAGGAGGGGAAATTCCTCACGAGTGTGCACTTGTGCATGTGTGTGTGTTGGGGGTGGGAGAGGGACTTGGTCAAGGTAACCACTGAAGAAAGGTTTCTTCTGTTTCTCTTTCTGGCCTGAGACGATTATTTGCAACAGCACCACAAAAAGATCAGTAACACAGAATACCATTTGTGGCCAGTGGGGACTGAATAGAGAAAAGCACTCTCTTGAGACTACTGTTTAGTATATCGTCAAGTGCACAGGCTTTGCCCTCAGACATGCTCAGTTTAGAACCCCAACCCTCCCACCTAGTCCCCATGTGATCCTGGGAACAGTGGTTAGCCACTCCGATAGTTGTCATGTCTTTAGAATGTAGATAGTGACTGTCTGCTTAAGGCTGATTGGAGAATTAAATGAGATAATTCATGCCAAGTATTTAGCTTAGTGCCTGGTTTAAATTATAGTGAGAGCTCAGGACATGCTAGCTGCCATTAATCAATGATTATGTCACACATTCCATACACCTGTGTGCAGGCTTAGCCCCTGCTCTAATGTCCTACTTGAAACAAACCCTGAACTCACCTGAGTGCTGCTCTAGCTCAGGGCAAGGGGTACAGCCTCACAAGCTAAATCAGACTCTGGGTACTTCAGCAACCACCAACACTACTCTAATGCTCAGTGCTCCTCCCTTGCTACAGCCGATGATAATGGTAAAGAAAATGAAGATGTTGCATAGTCAATTTGTGAAAAGCCAAGTGGAGCTTGCAGGGCATGAATCAAAGCACACCACTTCTCAAATCACGATTACTCATCTGGGCGGGCTTGTGTCCCTGGGGAGCAATCCAGCCCGGACCAGATCCAAATGTGACTCCTTACTTTGGAAACCTTGTAAGCAAAGCTTAACGGGAGAGACTCCAGACAAAATTTTTAAAAGTAAAGGAACATACATGTTTTCGCTCCAGTAGACTCAGGCTTTGTTTTGGGTGTTTCTATTAATGTGCTATCATTCCCTCTGGTTATATTATTTCATTATCACTCTCTGCTTCAGTGTGTTTCAGGACTGATTCAAGGTGTATTGAAAAGCTACCGCCTCGCTGTAGTTTGAAAGTACTAAAATGGGAGTTGGCACAGAGCGAGCCAGAAGGAAAGCCAGAATGAATTTACTATTGACAGAATCAATGCTGGAGCCAAAGTATTAAAACCCTTGGTTTCACATAATCCTTTTCAGATATCTAAGTAACATCTTTCAGTGTTAGGAACGCTGTTGGTTTGTGCTAAGAATATACATTTCACGCTCTGTACAGGGTCACAAAATACTATATAATTATACTTGGCAAAGAATATGCTTCCAAGCTGAGGAAGACTTTTTGCTAAAGAAATAGTTCTGAGTAGGCAAAAAAAATAAAATAATAATAATAATAATTTAAAAAAAGAACATGGCTGTCTAGCTAACAATAGGAATAAACCGGACACCTCTAGGCTATGGTTACCTTAAAGGCCTCCTACATCTTTGTGCCCTGCACCACAACACAGTGCCTGAAGCATAGTGAGTGCTCATTATATGAAGAAAATACTCCAGTGAACTTTAATACCATGATCAAAAGAAATTACAAATACAAAATGTAAGGGAATTAAAATATGTCCTCCATGGTAAATATATACAAGCATAAGTTTAGAAAATAATTTAGAAGTAATTTCTAAATTTAATTCTAAATAATTTCTAAATATAATTTTAGAAATAATAAAATTTATAAAATAGTTTCTTAAAAGCAAACAATCCAATTAAAAAATGGGCAAAGGGCTTGAATAAATATTTCTCCAAAAAAGATATCCAAATGGTGAATAAGCATTTGAAAAGGTTTTCAACATTATTAATCATTAGGGGATCTAAATAAAAACCACACTAAATTGGGTATTTTAAAAAGAGAAAGAGAAATAACAAGTGTACATAGGAATGTAGAGAAATTGGAACCTTTGTACATTGCTGATGGGGATGTGAAATGATGGACTGAAATATACACTTGAAATGTGTGAATTTCATGGTATGTGAATTATATGGCAAGAAAGCTATTTTAAAAGGGTAAATAATCTAAAATTGTCAAAAAGAATTATATAATTTGATGCTGTAATTCTTCTAGGAATCTATCCCAAGGAAATCATTCAGCCTGCTCACAAAGATATGTAAATATATCTGCTCATTATAGTATGATTTACAATAGTCAAAGGTTGGAAACAAATAATTAGAGATTGGTTAGACCAATTATTACAGAAACAAATGGTAGCATAATGTAATTAAATTCATATTGTAAAAGAATATTTAGTATGTAAAAAAAAGTTATGATATATTGTTAAGTGGAAAACGTAGGATGAAATGCTATATATAAGTGGAGGTTCTGAATGTTTAAAAAGGTTATCCATGAAAATAAAAAGACTGCAGGTAAAATAATAATAATAGTTAAATTAAGGGAGTTCACACTATGTGATCAGGTACTATTAAGTGCTTTGTGCTGTAAATTCACATAATCATCACAAAAACCTTCTGATATAAAGCAACATTATTATTTTCATTTTATAAATGAGAAACTTTAGGAACAGAAAGATGAGGTAAGTTTCCCATTGTCTTTACTAGTAAATCACAGAACAAGGTTTTTAATCCTTGGAAGCCTGGTTTCACAGCTTACAGCTGTATTATTACAATGCTAATAGTTGATTCCTATTGATGGATAATAGACATTTTTAGTTCTTCATACTTTCCTACATTTTCTAAAATTTCTCCAATTAACATATATTTTATTACTAAAAAATAAATAAAAACTAACAACTTCAGATGACTTTTATCATTGCGTGTTTAACTCTAGAAATGCTGTTACTAGTATTTACAAGTATGTTACAAGTTACAAGTATGTTACTAGTATGTTACAAGTTCACCTCCACCTCAATTTCTACTCCAGGATATAAAGTGGGTGTAAAAGCTGAGCTTCCTCCCCCAAACCAGCCAGGACAGGTTTTCCTAAGCATTTTTTGCCAGGGATAGTTTAACACATGACTTTCTTCTTTCAGCTGGGAAAATTAGTAAAAGTTATACTTTTCCAATAAGACATCTGAAATTGCTTAATAATGCCATATGGAGAAACAAGACCAGGGTCACAGTTCAACTTCCAGTGACAACTGAATGACCCATGAAATGTTAGAGTAGAACAGGTCTTGATTCAAGTACTTGCTTTTCTACCTATGACGTTGGTTTGAATCACTTGAGCCTTTTGTTCTACATCTGCAAAATGGAGGAAATAATTCTAGTCCTGTCAACTTCACCAATTTGAAGATAAAAATAGGTTAAAATAGAAAACACTACACAAATGGTACATGTTTCATTAATTTTTTAATTTTTATTATATTCAGAGAGAAAGTAGGAAACAAAGTAAGAGAGGAATTATCAGGGGCTGATGATGACACTGAGGTAATAACTAAAATTATTTTGGTGACATTTTTCTCACTTATAAAATAATCAAAGCAATAACCAGATAATCACCAATGTTTATTTCAGCCTGGTTCCTTCAATAAGCATTTACTGAATACTTACTATCTATGTGTGAGGTACCCAAGAATGAGTAAGGCAGACCCTTTTCTCTCCAGAAACTCATGGTCCAATGTGGAAGGTGTGCATGTAAACATGCTGGTGATCAAGTTCCATGCACTCAGTTACATGCATAAAGTGCATAAAATGTTAGTAAACCAAAGAGAAATCACTATTTTCTGGTGAAGCCAAATCATAAGGAGAGATAAAATTTCAAAGAGATAGCAACATTTGAAAGGATTCTTGCAGGAGAAATTTCATTGTTTGGGAAAGTTACGATAAAGGTTTCCATTCAGGAGAACAAGAGTAAACAGCACAAATGTGAGTTGGGAACCAGTGATTACTCAAATGAAAATAGCGCACAGATTACCTAAGAGACAGTGAAGAGAGATGGAGAGAAGGTGTTTCCATTGGCAGGAGTACAACATGGGGTCTTGTAAGCCATTCTCTAGTGACAACAGAATGCATTGAAAATCATTAAGCAAGAAAGAATATGACAAATTCTAGGAAGAAAGTTGAGGGAATCCAGACATGGACAAAAATAAGGGAATGAACAGGTCTAAGTCCTAATGTGTGCATCAGCTTTCTAATATCTTCAATACACATTTTCAAACTTTGGAATTAACTAAACAAGCCAGCTAGCAAAAAAACTTTTAGTTTTGAATAAAAGATGCCAAAACTGCATATTGTATTACTAAAATACTTGGCACTCTGGCAATGCCGATGTTCTCTAGTGGGTCACAAAGTTATAACAAATTTTAATTAGCAGTAAGTTATAAAGTAGCATAGAAGCTTATGTCCTAAAATCCAAGACATTTCTCTAGTAAAACTAAAGGCCAAAACAATTTTGATATTATGAAAATTATTAGTTCACTTTTGCTTAAAATGTATGGGTTTCAATTGTAAGCCAAAGAAGAGGATAACAGCTCATCAAACACATCTTCCCAGAGGGCTTGGTGAAACTTGCCCTTTGTCTTTCCTGTTCTGTGGGTATGGGTTTAAAGTAACTACTAAAATGCTTTATGTAAACAATATTTCATTATGGTTGTTGAAAAGTACCATTCTCAATCCAAGGGAGAAGACATTCTTTTGAAACAGGTGCAAAACTTGGAAACGAAAGCAGCTGTGCCCACATACTTAACTTTGTGCTTTATTTTTCTCTCCCTGGCCATCTAGTTTGCCCATTTACAGCAGGACGTGTGATGCTGAGCCTTCAGTGTGTGCAGAACCCGAGGGCTCCCCCGGGACTTCCTTTGGTAATTTTCTAATTGTTCAAATCTTGCATTGGGGTATTTCTGCAAATTAGGAGATCTATTAGCCAGACTAGAAAATCAATAGTTAAGAGGACTCCTTAAGGCAATGCTGATGAGTTTATAGAAGAAACAGCAATTGCACTTTGTGCAAATATCTTTTAAGAAAAGGAAGGATGGAGTTTCATTATTTCTGAATAAGCTCAATAAAGTAAAAAACAATTAGGAGGACCAAAAATCATTGGTAACGATTGGCTGCAGTTGCCGGGCTAATGTTGCACTTGGAGCTGAACCTTTTGACTGCCTCTCAAAGCAGGCAGTACAATGAAAATTGCTAAGAATGTGCCCTTCAGTTATTGAATAGCAGTGTAGACATTTTGTTATCAGCTTAATTGAATAGGAAACAATGAAGACTGAGAAAGGAAGGATATTTGAGACTCCAGGATTTCCAGAGAAACCTACGTCTCTTCTATCTAAGTGTTATTCTATTTTACTATAAATCCTGATTTAAGAAAACTAAGAAGTTGTTTCCTGCAGAGTACCATCTGGCAACAGAACACCTTCTGTAAGAGAGCTGGGTAATTCTGCTGATATATAGCTCAAAAAATACAGCTGAGCAGCTGAGAAACTCAGGGCTCAATAACCCCCCATCCTTTTCACTGTCAAAACACTAGGAGGGTCCATCTATAGGAAAAAAAAAGCGCAAAATATATATATTAAAGAATCTGCCATAACTCATCTGCCAGAGTGAATGTATCCAATGAAACATGCTATCTTGTAGCAAGATAAGTGTCTTTTCGTATAAGTCATTAAACCTTAAAAGCTAAGAAAAAAAAAAAAACCCGAGAAATGAAAACGTACTCCTAAGAGTGGCAGAATCACTAGAGAAGCTGAAATTCAGAAAAAGCCACTGTAAGAGATGCAAATTAAATTATGCTTAATTGTTTTCTCTTTAATAGATCCATATGCATATTTGTTTATCTTAGTATCTGAAACTGAAATCAAATTAAAAACCTGTCCTGTACAAAGTAATGCTTCCTCTGAAAGACCCTTTACATTAGGGTAAAATCGAGTAACGGATTTATTTTACTAAAGCCAAAGCATACTTGAGAAATACTGCCTTCCTCTAGTGACCAAAGGTAGTTGGCATTTGTCATCAAGATTCACAACCAATCTGATCCAGGTAGAAAGCAGGTATGTGGAATGACATCTGTTGTAATTGTATCATTTAAAATCTTTCTACTATGTCCCTGAAAAAGCACAAGTTAAATTTATACTAAAGTCATGGCTTAGAAGACAGTTATTAGAGTTGTAGAAGAAGATGATCCCTCTCTGAATAATATTCCACATTCCTTAAGGTTCCAAATTACGCTGCTACCAATTTAGATGGTGGTGTATTTCTGGTATATTAGTACCGCTCTAAGATGAACCACCCTTTGCCTATGTCATTATAACAAACTTGGTGATACGGCACGTAGCAAAGTTGGCAAAAGTTCTTCCTTCATCACCAGGTCCACTACCCATCATAAAGCAGCTTCCTCCTCCAAAGGAAAGGGCACACAGTTTTTATTTAAGTAGTCACAAAATGATTCCAAGGAGGAGACTGAGAGAATTGTGATGTTCTGTTGACTTTCCAGAATTTATATGAATATGAAAATGGCTTGATAAAGGGACAAAGAAAACTAAGACACGGATGTCCCCAAGATTTTTTAAAAAATCACAGTAATCAAAGACAGGGGCAAAAATATATACATGCAAGTTGACAAAACGCTATTTTTAACAAATATATTCTGGACACATATCATTAAAAGATGATAAAGATCAATCTTCTGAAGAAAAAATAAAGAATTAAAAATATGGCTTTAAAACTCTGAATATTATAAGTAGCTTAGCAGGCATCCCGGAAGTTGAAACTAAAGGCCTTTAAAGTTCTTGGAGCCAATTCTTAAACACTCTCTCTCTGCCAGTCTCTTTCTATTCTTGCCCAGGACACACTGAAAAGCGGCAATTTTGATCCATTTTGATGTGTTCTGTAAGTCTTAGAAGCTACTTTAGCATCTCAGCTGGGCCTCCAGAATATGCTATATTGATGGCTCTGTTACCTTTTTTATTGTCTCTATAAGTTCCATTACAGAAAAGGAGAAAGTCATAATGTAACAGAAATTCACCAGCACTGGAGGCACAATGCTGAGCTCTAAGAAATGTCTCCTTTCTCTCCCTCTGGCCACCCTGGGTGCTTTGACTGTCCTTCTCCATTAGAGCTCCCAGAACTCTTTATCCATAATCGTCACTCAATCTTACAAGGCAGTTTGGAAATCTAAGCCTTCTAGTCGAGGGAAGGAGATTTAAAAAAATAGAACTTTCATTTCCTACCTCATTTATCTGCTCCTCAACTAAATAAGGACTGTTTTCCTCCTCTGTTCATCACCTCCCGATTTCTCTTTAAACTAAGCTAATCCCATAGTAAGAGCGCCAAGCTTCTGGTGGAGAAGAGACATGCCTGTCTCTCCTTCCATAATGCTAAGCATCTCACTCGAATTATACATCTTATGTAACTCTTGAAATTCACTAGCAGTAAAAGCAAACAACGATCATATTCCTCTACATGTCTTTGTCCCCATAAAATCATGTGTGGACTCATATCTTGTGGGAATCAATGATTTAATGTAAAAGCATTCCCATCCTTATACTGTAACTTAGAGGGCTTAACAATTTATCCCAAATGGTTTTTTTCTGATGATAGATATTTATAGATAAATAAATAATGTAACACTATTCTGCACTGATTTCATTTTAATAAAAGAGAAAACAAGTAAAGAAACTATATATATTTAACATTTTTTTTTTTTTTTGAGACGGAGTCTCACTCTGTTGCCCGGGCTAGAGTGAGTGCCGTGGCATCAGCCTAGCTCACAGCAACCTCAAACTCCTGGGCTCACGCGATCCTTCTGCCTCAGCCTCCCAAGTGGCTGGGACTACAGGCATGCGCCACCATGCCCGGCTAATTTTTTCTATATATTTTTAGTTGGCCAATTAATTTCTTTCTATTTATAGTAGAGACGGGGTCTCGCTCTTGCTCAGGCTGATTTTGAACTCCTGACCTTGAGCGATCCGCCCGCCTCGGCCTCCCAGAGTGCTAGGATTACAGGCGTGAGCCACCACGCCCGGCTGCCAGTCAGTTTTATGTGGCAACTTGGCCAGGCCGTGTCCCTGGTATCCAGTCTGTTTTGTGGATGTGGTTGGCACCAGCAGTCAGCTGACTTTGAGTAAGGCAGGTGCGATGGTGGGGCCTTGTCCAACCCGCTGAAGGCCTTGGAGCAAACCCCGAGGCTTCCTGGAGGAGGAAGGATTCTGCCCCGGGGCCACAGCGAAGAAACTGTCCCCGTTTCCAGCCTGTTCTGCAGGTTTCAGCCTTGCCAGCCCCCACAATTGTGTGAGCCAATTCCTTAACACAAATGTTTTAACATATGTTGCATGTGACACATACATTACATGTCCTCAGGAGAACGCTGACAGATGCAGCGCCGGGGTCATGGCCCCACAGCCTTCTCCCTGGCTTCTCCTCACTGGGGGAGCAGGTGCATCCGGCATATTGTGCCCCTGCTGCTTTACTTCCCTCCACAACCCCCGCCCAGGGCCCCTCTGCCAGGCAGGCCTCCCAGACTGCCCTGACTGCACTGTCTCTGCTGCCCCTGAGTCCCTTTGCTCACGCTGTTTTCTGTTCCTGGTGTAGTCGCTCCTTGGGATTGGACACTGCCCCTAAGGGAGGGCCTGGCCTGGGTGCTTGGGGCGGGGGCTCCCGCTCTCCCGGCACACCTGCTGCTGGGCTGGTCCACCCACGGAGGCAGTTAAAACACGGCAGGCCCCAAGGCCGGTGGCCTTGTCACCGGGGTCACATGGCTCAGGGCAGGCCTTGGGGCTGGCCCACGGCCCAAGTTCAAACCTCAGCTCTGCCACTTACTGATGGTGCCCGTCACCGCCTCTCTGTGCTGCATCCATAACTGCAGGCAAGCCGTCAGGGGGATTACGTGGGTCACTACGAGCAAAGCGCTTGGGGCTGTAGCTGGTGCAGGTGCCTGTCCCATGAGTGCGGGGGCCGTGCTCGTCCCCAGGGTCAGAGGGCCCATGACCCCCTTGCTCACCGTATCAGTCGAGGTTCTCCAGAGAAACAGAGCCAGGGGTGTACACGCGCCTAGGGACAAGGACATGGATTATGGGGAACTAGCTCGCATGATGGTCACCAGGCTGTGGTTCTGGCCTGAGAGCCGCAGGCTGGAGGCCCAGAGGGACCCGGCGTCCCCTTTGAGTCAGAGCTAGAACAGGCAGGGACAGCCGATTTCCCGGCTCGGCAGTCAGGCAGGAGGAGCTCCCTCTCGCTCAGCCCTTTGGCCTACTTGGGCCTCAGCGATGGCACGAGGCCCACCCGTGTTAGGGAAGGCAAGCTGCTGGACCAGCCCAACGTCACCTTGTCCAGAGACACCCTCATGGTTCGCACAGAATGCCAACTGGCCGAAAGTCTGGGCACCTCATGGCCCAGTCAAGTTGTCACAAAATTCACCATCACACTCACAAACATGGATGGGTGGCCCCTGCACTGTTGTGGGCCTCACTAGTCTTGCTTCAGTTTCCCTGGCTGCACAGAGAGGGCGTGCTGTGTGGCTCCAGCAGAGGCCCAGACACTCTGACTCAGCTGCTGGCAGGAGCTGCTGCCCTGGGGGTGCAGAGAGTGGAGGCCCAGAGTCACGGCAAAGCCCAGCACAGACCCGCGCTGACTGGTCACGGCTCTCGCCCGGCGCCTCTGCTCACTTCTTCCCGTCCTGTGGCGTCTGGAACCTTCCAGCCCACCTCTGTGCGTGTTGTGTCTGAGGGGTGTGTGTGTGTGGGGGGTGAGTGTGTCTCTGTGTGTACATGTGTGTGTGTATGTCTACATATATGATGTGTGTCTATATGTGCATGTATGTGCCTCTCTGTGTGCATGTGATGTGTATCTCTGTGTGTGCGATGTCTGCTCTGTGTGTTCATGCGTGTCTATGTATGTCTACATGTGTGATGTGTGTCTTGTGTGCATGTATGTGCCTCTCTGCGTGCATGTGATGTGTGTCTCTGTGTGTGTGATGTGTGCATGTGCATGTGTGTCTGTGTGTGGCTACATGTGTGATGTGTGTCTGTGTTTGCGTATGATGTGTCACTGTGTGCATGTGTGAAGTGTGTCTGTGTGTTCATGTATGATGTGTCTGTGTGTCTCTATGTGAGTTCATGTGTGATGTGTGTCTCTGTGTGTGATGCGTGTTCATGTGTTATATGTGTCTCTGTGTGATGTGTGTGATGTGTCTGTGTTCATGTGTGATGTGTGTCTGTATGTGATGTGTGTTCATGTGTGATGTGTCTGTGTTCATGTGTGATGTATGTGTTCATCTGTGTATGTGATATGTTCATGTGTGATGTGTGTCTGTGTGTGTGCATGTGTGAATGCACACGGTGTGATGGGCTGAAACAGCCTGCTTGGAGCCAGAAGCCCACCTTGATTCTTAGTTGGTTATTTGACCCAAACTTGAACTCCATATTTTCCAGTTCACTAGCCTTGGTTAAAAAAAAAAAGTAGTTTCCTGACTTGGAGCAAAAACAAGCCAACAAACAAACTTGAAAGAACTAAGAAAAGGCTCGGGGCAGTCTTGGCCGGCGCACAGTCCCTGGCAAATCAGAAACAAATGTTCCACATGTCTCTTGAATTACACGCGGGCTCTCAACAGACGGTTGGGAACGAATCCGGGGTGAGGTGAGGGGGCGCGCGCCTTTTGCCTCTGGGGCTGCCTGTCCTCGGAGGCTGGCGGCTGTCTGCTGTGGTTCCTGGGTCTGGGGGTCTGGGGGTCCTGGGGGCAGGAAGCAGCCGGAGGGCCAGGAAACCAGCCTCGCACGAGCGATGCTGCTGACAGATCCATCTCGTCCTGCCGCCCAGCAACCCTGAGCAGTGGTGACGCTGTGTTACTGTCCCTGCTGTACGGAGGTGACTGGGCCTGAGAGACTGGAGCCTGCCACGGTGAGCCTGGACATGGCCAAGCCACGAGGCCCTGTCCGCCCAGGTGTCTCCCCACTGGACGCCCTGCATTTCCTGCACGGAGTCCTTGCACAGCCTGTTCCTTCTGACTGGAATTCTCTTCCCTGCCCTTGCCCTTGTCTTACTTGAGTGGCTCTAGAAAGCAGAGCCTGAGGCAAGTGTCACGTACCAATGATTTATTTGGGGGGTGCAGTTGCAGGGTAGTGAGAGGGAAGTGAGGGGAAGGGAGTCAGGGAAAGATGGGCAGCAGGCAAAGTGACATGTCCTGTGCTGGCCAGTGTGCCGGGAGCTGCCAGAGCCACATGGGAGGAGGACAAACCGTGCCAGGGTGCAGCCCCTTGGAAGCAGGAAAGGGAAGCCCGTACTCAGAGATCTCTCCCTGGGGCGTTAACTTCAAGTTAATCGCTGGCCCCTCTGACAGAGGCTTGGGGAAGTCTGTACACCGTGGCCCGGCCTGTAGGCGGGGTCTGGAAGTTGTGGGAGGATCCAGAGATTTGGAGCTGAGGGGTCAGCTCCAGGCCACACGGCCGCAGTGCGCTGGTCAGTAGTGTTAGGAGAGGAGGCTGCACAGTGGCCGCCGGCCAGGAGACGTGGGTGTCCACACAGGCTGATTCTCACTCGGCCTCGCTGGCCAGGCTATCCTGCAACCAGCCTTGCAGCTGGCGGTTCTTCTGGAACCAGGCTCTATTCCACTAGAGCACCAGAGCGAGATCCTCCTGGCAGCTGTGCCCCAGCCCCTCCCCGGCCCAGCGGGAGCGCTGAGCAGCTGGGGAAGGTTCTGGTTTTGCTCAGCACTGCCTGCGTGCTCTTGGCGTGTGGACAGGAGCAATCAGTTAAGCAAGTGACGATTGCGATTGGGTGATCTTCCCAGGCTGGCGTTCAGATCACGTCCAGCGGTCCCCAACCTTTGTGGCACCAAGGACCATTTTCGTGGAAAACATTTTTTCCATGGACTAGGGGTGGGGGTGGGGATGGTTTTGAGAGGATTCAAGCACATCGCATTTATTGTGCACTTTATTTCTATTATTATTACACTGTAATAAAAAATGAAATAATTATACAACTCACCATAGGTTGGGGACTCCTGAAGTCTCTTCTCAGGAACTTTGCACTCCTATTCGCTAATTTGGGATAAGACCAACTGCCATAGCCTAGCACTGAAAGCTCATGTATCGCCTGTGCACAGGTACAAACGCCAAGTGCACACACACGCAATGCGTGCACACACGCAATGTGCACACACACAATATGCGCACACACAATGCACGTGCACACACAATGTGCTCACACACAAGCAATACGCACCCACACAACACACACACACACACACACACACACACACACACAACGTGCATCCACGCACGGTGGAGGAGGAAGCCTCTGCGAGCGGGCCGTGCAGGACTTCTTGGCCGTGACCATGAAGAAATCACTTTGCCTCTCTGAGCCTCGGTTTCCTGTTGTGTTATAATAACGCCTGGGAAGACAAAGCCCTTCCTGTGCCAAATGAGGAGGCAGCCCCAGCCCCACTCACCGTCACCTCCCAGAGAAGACGGACGGTGTCCTGCTATCCCAGTCCCCACAGTGCCTCTTGCATGCCTCTGCCCTCTCTCGGTTACTTGGTTTTGAGCGACAAAGGGTGACCTGGAGAAGTCATGACAGCCAAAGACAGCCTCAGCCAGTGGCAGCTGAATGCTGAGAGGGCATCTGAATGGAAGGAAACAAATTCGTTTAAACCAAGCGGTGGTCGCCATTGGTGAGCTGTGTGCTTGGGAGGCAGCTGTTGGGTGTTTTGGAGGAACAGCGTTTGGAGATACTTGTAAGAAACGGCACGTTAATGGTGGCACGTCGATGGTCCCAGGGAAGGAGACTCGTGGGGACCCGACATCGAGTGCGGTGGCGGGGCTGTCCCTCCTCCCTGGGCTTCTGCCCCTGAGTGTCCCTCACGAGAGCAGGTCAAGGCCCTAAGGCCCTGAGGGCAACGAGTGGCCCCCAGATCAAAGTCCAGCCAGGGCGCGGAAGTGGGCCTTCCTTGGAGCAGGGCCTTTGCAGATATCAGGCCGCCCTGGGTGAGGGTGAGAGGAAGGCCCTGGGACCACAAGGCACAGACAGAGGGCGGTGGCCGCAGGAAGCTGGAAGAGGCAGGGAGGACTCTGCCCTGGAGACACCTCGATCCTGAGCCCGCAGCCTCCAGAACCATGAGAATGAATAGCTGCCACGCTGTCCTCCCTTGTTTGGGACCAGCCCACGTAGGGCTGGATTCCCGGGAGTGGCCGTCGCCCGGTCAGCCCTTCTTTAGGCTGTCGGGCGTGTTTGCTTCCCTTCCTCTGTCCTAACCGGGATCGGTTATGGGTGGGCCTGTCCGGGAGGCACTGGGTGGAGGGACTAGGCCCTCTAGTCTCCCTGAGCCAAGCTTAGACACCTGCGCTGGGCTGGGGTGCAGAGTCGTGCGCAGGCTAGGGTAAGAAGAAAGGAGAACATTCCAAAGGTGTGTCCCCAAACTTGGGGAAGTGTCCTACTGGGGCGACCTTCTCCTTGGATTGCCAGGCTTTGACACTGAGGGTGGTTGTAGCAGCTGCTGTTGCTGTTGCTGGAAACTGTCGGACAGGATTTGTGAGCAAGAAATGAGTGGTAAGAGTGTTCCTGTCTCTCCACATCCTCGCCAGCATTTGTTGTTTTGGGATTTTTTGCTGGTGGCCAATCTCACTGGGGTTAGGTGGTATCTCATTGTGGTTTTGATTTGCATTTCGCTAATGATTAGAGATGTTGAACATTTTTTTTATATGTTTGCTATCCATTATTCTGTCTTCTTTGGAAAAGTTTCTGTTCATTTCTGTTGCCCACTGCTGGTGAGACTGCAAATTAGTGCAACCTCTGTGGAAAAGAATTTGGAGATAATGAAAAGAGCTAAAAATAGAAATACCATTAGATCCAGCAATAGTATTATTAGGCATCTTTCCAAAGGAGCATAAGACATTCTATAATAAAGACATTTGTACCCCAGTGTTTATGGCAGCACAATTCACTATTGCTAGGTCCTGGAAACAACCCAAGTGCCCGTCAATTCATGAGTGGATTGTTAAAATTTGGTATATGTTTACAATGGAATATTACTCAATTTTAAGAAATGACAGTGAGTTAGCACTGCTTATATTATCCTGGATTAAGCTTGAGCCCATTATTCGAAGTGAGGTGACACAAGACCAGAAGAATGGGCCCCACTTGTACTCGCCATCAAACTGGTGTTGACTAATTAACACTATGGTGCTCAAATGATGGGAGTGATCACTAGGGATTTGGGGGTGGGGAGTAAACCCACATCTGAGCGACGTGGTGGGCACTGTGGAGAGGTGGGACATGCTTGAAAAGTAGTTGGGGAGTGGAATTAGTGGTCTCAATAGGGGAAAGGAATTCCTCTAAAACTGATTTTTTGATTAAACGTACATCTCAGTAAATTCACTGAAAATCATTTAATTGTACACTTAAAATGGAGTAAAGGCATGATATGTAAAGTATACTTCAATAAAGAAAAAAAAACTCTGAAGTTGTAATGAAGCTCATTTGCAAAAACAAAAAAAAAGTGCAACCAAGGCTTGGCATGAAACCTGCCATCACAATATATGTTCCTAGAAATTATGAGAGAAGTCTCCATAGTGCTTAGGGGAAAAATATTTGGGAACCAGAGCTCTATACTTAGCCAAATAATTAATGCAATTGGAGGAAATAAAGAAAGACATTTTTCTGATATTCATGGGCTCAGATAGTTCCCATTTGCCTAAAGAGAATTGAAATGATGACCAAAACAGGGAGAATGCAAGATAAAGGGACAATTACATTCATTTTGTACAAATGCAGTAATGGGAAGTGCCTTGATGAGTACTGGAAAGTAAACTTAATACTACTTGTCTGGATTTGAGAAAGAAGTTAGAGGCTAAAGGTGAGTGGGGGAGAATAAACTGGATGTGCTAAGGAAGAATGTGGGGCTTTTTTTATCCTGAGAATATAGAAAAGCCTCATACATTGGGAAAAATAATGACAATTACGTAATCTTCATTGCAGCTATAAAATTATGGCCCCAAAGTGGAAAAAAAATACAGCAACTTCCCTGCAAAATATGTAATTTGTTTGATCTTGATTCGAAGGCAAATCTTTACATACATCGCTAAACGGAATGAACTCCTAGAACTTAAAACAAAATTCTAGGAATTCCAGAAACAAATTATTTCTGTGATTAACAATACTTACCTATTTATAGTAAACAAAAGTTCTTTAAATGATTTTCTAATTTTAAAACAACTTTAAAAAGGTGAAAAAAATTTTACTTTATAAAAGAATGCAAATATTTTCAACCTTTTTTTCTTGGCTTCTTTTTTATTTCAAAATCTTATGGGGGTACAAATGTCTTGGTTACATAGATTGCTTTTGTACTGCTTGGGTCAAAGTTATGTGTGTCCATCACTCAGAGTGTGTATCTTGTGCCCATTAGGTGTGATTTCACCCACCCTCTCCTTCTCTCTCCCACTTGCATGATTTCCATTGAGTTTTCCTTCCATCTGTACACATGAGTGCTTACTGGTTAGTTCCAATTTAATAGTGAGTATATGTAGTGTTGGTTTGTCCATTCTTGTGATACTTCACTTAGGAGGATGGTTTCTAGTTCCACACAGATTGTTGCAAAAGGATTAGTTCATTTTTTTCCTCTGGATGAATAGTACTCCCTCATATACATATAACATATTTTATTAATCCACTCATGAATTGATGGGCACTTGGGTTGATTCCACATATTTGTGATTGTGAATTGTGCTGCAATAAACATTCTAGTGCAAGTGTCTTTTTGATAAAATGACTTTTTCCTTTGAGCAAATACCCAGTAGTGTGATTTTTTTAATTCATTGGGGAATCTCCATACTATTTTCCATGGAGGTTCTAAAAGTTTGTAGTCCCACCAACAGCATATAAGTGTTCTTTTCTTTCCACATACACACCAGCATCTGTTGGTAAGACTATTGGTAAAAGCCATTCTCTCTGGGGTCCGGTAATATCTCATTGTGGTTTTGATTTGCATTTTGCTGATGATTAGTGATGTTGAGCATGTTGTTTTTATGTTTATTGACCATTAGTCTATCTTCTTTTGAAAAGCTTCTGTTCATATCTTTTGCCCACTTTTTAATAGGGTTGCTTGATTTTTTTCTTGCTGATTTGCTTGAGTTCTTTGTAGATTCTGGTTATTAGCCCTTTATGGAATATATAGCATGTAAGTAGTTTCTCCTATTCTGTAGATCATCTATTCAACTCTAATGATTGTTTTCTTGAAACAATAGTCAGTCTGACAATCAAATCAAATTCTCAACATCTTTAACAATGGCTGCAAAGACAATAAAATACCTAGGAATATATTTTACCAAGGAAGTGAAAGATCTCTACAAAAAGAGCTATGAATCACTGAAGAATGACATTGCAGATGATATAAACAAATGGAAAAACATATCATGCTCATGGACCAGCAGAAGCAACAGGGTTAAAATGTCCACACTACCCAAAGTGATTTACATTTTTCAATGCAATCCCTATCCAAATACCAACGTCAATTTTCACAGATCCACAAAAAATAATTCTATGCCTCTTTTGGAACCAGAAAAGAGCCATAATAGCCAAAGCAATTTTAAGCAAAAGAAGTAAATCTGAAAAAAGATTATCTGTTGGGTAAAGCCATCACTTTACCCGACATTAAGCTATACTATAACTATACAAGGCTATAGTAACCAAAATAGCATGTTACTGTCACAAAAATAGAGGCATAAACCAATGGAATGGAACAGAAATGGGAACCCAGATATAAAAAATCCACATATTGCCATATAGCCTTTGACAAAGAATCCCTATTCAATAAATGGTGCTAGGAAAATTGGATAGCCACATGTATTAATGAAGTTTGAAACAGGATCCATATCTCTCACCATTCACAAAAATTAATTCAAGATGGATAACAGACTTAAATCTAAGACATTTTTCAACCTTGACAGAAGGGTTAAGGGAGATGAAGAAAAAGGTGGATTTGTGATACAATCCTAACTTTTGCAGTATGAAAAGATCTATCTAAAATAAATCAAATAAGATGTAGCATTAGGAAATATAATGTAAATATAAGAAGTAGAAATGATGTAAATATTAGTTCTGATCACATGAAGGAGAAAATTGGGAACTGAGGTGGAATTATTTAATGGAGGTAAAACTTTTTTCCATAATTAAGAGAAAACAGATACAGTAAAATAAAATAAAATAAAATTATCAACTATTATGTAAAATGATGGAGTGACTATAAGAATATCTACAAACATAAATATTGTTTTAAAAATGTACACTTCTGGTCAGTAGATGAGCATTTTTTTATTTTAAATGCATAGCACCTATTACTTAGTAAAATGGATGCCTAAGGAAAAAAATATTAAAATTTGGTAAAATACATGAATATATATCCTAAAAGGTGAAAAAGAGGAAAAAATATATAAGAAATAGCAGTAGCAAATACTTTTTGGAAGATGCAATATTTGAACTATGCGTTAGGAGGCAGAATTTGAGAGGTACTGGAGTGATTATTAAATAACAGTGGAGACACCTGTATATTAGTATTTGTGAAAGAGATAACGAACATTGACAAGCAAGCTTAAGGTTCTGTGGAACTTGATTTTAACTGCAACAAATTTGCCAGAGTTAACAATATTACAAAAGAATCAATATCAACTATGAACCAGAATCAAATCATAGAAATGTATCTTTAAGCCTTTAACATGGTCACTGTTTATTTCTACATAAGATACACATGTAGATTTCATGAACTCTTAAGAAAATTTTTTTTTCCTTCCCAAAACAGCTCAGCCAAATTTGAAATTGAATGTCAATTCTTCTAGTTAAATATACATGAAGGAGAAATTTTATTATTGATACAGTGCTCACCACTTGCTAGTTACTATTTTAATTATTCTAGGATGGGAAATCAATAAAACAGAAACTCATTCAATTTTCACAACTATTTTTTTGTTATCTATTCCATTTTCCTAATTAATTTAGTTTTGTTTCTTAACTAAAGTTGGAGTACATCTTTTGACTAGCTTTAATATAATTGGAAATGGAATGGAAATGTAGTTAAATATAATTGTGAATATAAGTTAATAATACATTTATCACAAATAAATGAATACCACTTACCTTTATGTCATAGTAGTCAATCTTAAATTATAATGTATTATAGATTTACAGAAAAAATTTTGCTATACTTTACAACATATGTGTATATGTTTGTGTATATACGTATTTGTATATATGTGCACTTATGTATATGCACACAAAATATTAATAGAAAATTTTTCAAGTTACCTTACATTTAGAGATGTTTAAAATTAGATATAATAAGAAAATTTATTCAAGATAAACACTAGCTATACTCATGTCAAGAAAGGAAAATATTTTGAATGCTTATATTTGTCAAAAATAATTCATTTAATGTGTAGTTATGTAATGACAAAGGTTATAAAGATACCATTACAACTTCTTATTGCTTCATCAATATTTTAAAGTTTAATTTTTAATAATAGAAATGTGTCTACTACTAAAGATAAGAAAACATAATATGAAATGACAAATTAAGTTTTAATGTGAAATTATCCTTTGGAATGGAAAAATGTATCATATTAAATAAATGTTCGTTGCATGTGGGAAATGACTGTGACCAATTTAATACTTCTGCAATAAGATACTTCATTAGAAAACAATCAGCCACTCTGTATAATTAAGTAGGGAATACAGAAATCAGTATTTTATCAAAATTGACTGTTGGATATGTGACATTCTTAAACTTATGAAAATGAAATAGCACTATTCAATAGTTTGGCAAGCAGATGGATAAATTGCCTTTGGGCATGTGTTAATTCAACATCTAAATTTTATTTTTTGTAGTATGAGTTTTCTACACTTTATTACAGAAACACATTTAGGCAGCAATATGAACTACTTGTAAAAGCAACACATTTTAACATTTTTTGTAATTGAATAAAAATAAAAAACATATTATATTCCAATAATAGATTTAACAGAACATATTTCTAGTAGGAATCGTGATATTTTGAATAAGGCAAGTTTATATTTTAGATAAATTTGGTCTTTAGAATAGGCTATTCACTGGTTTCAACAGCATGCATGAGAATATTATAGCAAAGCATATAAGGTGTACATGCCAACAATTACTAAATAATATGGCTAAAACATGCAAATATTATAATTTTTTTAAAAAGGAATTCTGCATTCCTTAGATATATAAACTGAGGTTATACTGTCATTCGAAATATCTATTCCATATAAAAAATACATGTATATGCATTAAACAGTTAAATAGTTAATCATGTCTTTTTTTCTTTTAAATTAATTTGCACATGTGAGTCTTGTCTTACCTCTGGATAGTTTCATAGGTGTTATTGAACTAGAACACTATATCAAAATTTAATTTATAGGCTGGGCACAGTATATCATACTTGTAATCCTAGCACTCTGGGAGGCCAAAGCAGAATGATCACTTAAGGTCTGTAGTTTAAGGCCAGCCTGGGCAAAAGCAAGACCCAGTCTCTACTAAAAATAGAAAAAATTAGCTAGGTGTTGTGACACATGCCTGTATTCCCAGCTACTTGGGAGGCCTATATTCCCAGATACTTGGGAGGCTGAGGCAGAAGAATCTCTTGAGCCCAGGAGTTTGAGGCTACAGTAAGCTAAGATCAATCTACTGCACTCAAGCCAGGGTGATAGAGCAAGACTCCGTCTCAAAAAAAAAAAAAAAAAAAAAGCAAAACAAAACAAAACAGTACTTACCCTTACATAAAGTGCAAGAATGTTTTAAGCCTTTTAAAATTTAAATCTAGTCAAGTAGCCTAAGAAATGCATATTTTTTGAAGAATGAGGAAATGCATCCTGTAAACCAAATAGACTAAATTGTAAGCTTTTATTTCTTTTGTTAGCCAGCATTCGATATCAGAGAGATCTAGAAAATCCACACTATCTAATATTTTGAACATAAAGAGAGGTGAGAAGAATGGGCTTATATTGTAATGGGCTTATATTACATCCTGAAAAGGAATTTGAATTATTACAAGAATACTTCATTTTAATGTGCTTTGCTTTATTATGCTTTGCAAATACTGTATTTGTTAAACATTGAAAGTTTGTGACAACCCTGCTTCAAGCAAGTCCATTAGCCTCATTTTTACAACAACATGTGCTCATTTTGAGTCTCTATGTCACATTATGGTAATATCTCGACCCTTTTTATTATTATTATGTAAGTTACCATGATCTTTGATCAGTGATCTTTGGGGTTACGATTGTAATTGTTTTGAGATCCTTTGAACCATGCCCATCTATAACAGGGAACTTGATGGATAAATGTTGTGCTTCATCAACAGACTGTTCCCCATCTCTCTCCCTCTTCTATTTCCATACCTATTTCCCAAGATGTAACAATATTAAAAGTAGGATGATAAATAACCCTACTATGGTTTCTATGTGTTCAAGTGAAAGGAAGAGTCTCACATCCCTCACTTTAAATCAAAAGTTAGAAATTACTAAGCTTAGTGAAGGAGGCATGTCAAAAGCTGAAACAGGCTAAAAGCTAGGCCTTTTGCACCAGCTAGCCCAGTTTTGAATGCAAAGAAAAAGTTCTTGAATAAAAATAAAAGTTCTTGTCTTGTGAATACATAAACGATTAAAAAAGCAAACCAATCTTATTACTGATATGGAGAAAGTTTTATTGGTCTAGATAGAAGATAAAACCAGTCACAACATTTCTTTAAGCAAAAGACTAATCCAAAGTAAGCCTCTAACACTCTTTAATTCTGTAACAGCTGAGAGAGGTGAATGAGCTGCAGAAGGAAAATTTAAAGCCAGCAGTTTGGTTCATGAGGTTTAAGGAAAGAAGCCATCTCCATAACATACAATTACATGGTAAAGCAACAAGTGCTGCTGTAGAAGTTGCAGAAAGTTATCCAGAAGATCTAGCTAAGGTCGTTGATGAAGGTGGCTACGTTAAACAACAGATTATCAATGTCAACAAAATAGCCTTCTATTAGAAGAAGATGCCATCCAGGACTTTCATAGCTAGAGGGCAGATGTCAATGCCTGGCATGAAAAATTCAAAGGGCAGGCTGACTCTCCTGTTAGAGGCTAATGCAACTGGTAACTTTTGGCTAAAGCCAATGTTCATTTACCATTTCAAAAATTCTGAGGAGACCCTTAAGAATTATGCAGAATCTATTTTGCCTGTGCTTTATAAATGGAACAACAAAGCCTAGATGACAGCAGATCTGTCTACTAGCAAAGTTTACTGAATATTTTAAGTCCACTATTAAGAACTATTACCCAGAGGGGGGAAAAAAAGATTCCTTTCAAAATATCTCTACTTGATGACAATGCACCTGATCATACGAAGGCTCTGATGGAGACATACAGAAGATTAATGTTGTTTTCATGCCCACTAACACAACAGCCATTCTTCAGCCTATGAATCAAGAGGTAATTTCAAATTTCAAGTCTTATTATTTAAGAAATACATTTTGTAAGTGTGTAGCAGCCTTAGTGATTACTCTGATGGATATAGGCAAAGCAAATTGAAAATATTATGGAAAAAATCATCAGTCTAGATGTTATTAAGAACATTCATGATTCATGGGAGGTCAAAATATTAACAGGATTTTGGAAGAAGTTGATTCTAGCCCTCAAGGATGCTTTGAGAGGTTCAAGACTTCAGTGGAGGAAGTAATTGCAGATGTAGAAGAAATACCAAGGGAACTTGAATTAGAAGGGGAGCCTCAAGAAGTGGCTGAACTGCTGCAATCTCAGGATAAAACTTGAATGCATGAGGACTTGCTTCTAATACGTGAACAAAGAGTGGTTTCTTAAGATGAAATCTAGTCTTTGTGAAGATGTCGTGAACGTTGTTGAAAGGACAACAAAGGATTAAGAATATTACATAAACATAGTTTATAAAGCAGCAATAGGGTTTGAGAGGATTGACTCCAACTTTAAAAGAAATTTTACTGTTTAAAAATGTTATCAGCCTCTCATGCTACAGAGAAAACTTTCAGGAAAGAATGAATCAATCGATGTGGTAAACTTTACCATTGTCCTATTTGAAGAAATTGCCATAGCCACCCCAGCCATCAACATGGAGACAAGACCCTCCACCAGCAAAAAGATTATGATTCTCTGAAGGTTAAGGTGATCTTTATCATTTTTTAGCAATAAGTTATTTTTGAATTAAGATATATCTGTTGTTTTTACACATAATGCTATTCCCACTTTATAGATTGCTATGTAGTGTAAACATAACTTTTTCATGTACTGGGAAACCATAAAATTTGCGTGGCTCACCTTTTTGCAATATTCACTTTTTGTATTGGTCTGGAACTAAACCTGCAGTATCTCTGAGGTATACCTGTATGTCCTGTATATTGCTATTCTGATGGCAATAAAAGAGAATTGTATCAGTGGTACAAGATCAAGAATTTTTGAAAATGAAACAAGGAGAAATAAGAAATGCTTATATATATGTATATATGTTTATAATGAAAGTCAATATATTAATATTATTTGAATAAAGAGAAACAAAAGTAGTCAGAAAATCATGCTAGGGCTGTGATGTAGTTACTTATTAAAAATAATTTTTATAAAGCTAAATTCATAGACATAGGATATGTGGCCCAAGTGTGAAGATTTGTTTCTCAGTTATGATATTTTTATTATATTAAGTAGTGAACTCTGCAATGTAGGGAGTCACTGGTGACTACAATAAAGGAGAATTTACTACCCTTCCTTCCTATACTTAGATGCTCTGTCTTTGTCAGTAATAGGAAATAAGACTACTTAAACCACTTAAACTAACAGCTATACAAGTAAATTTTCTTCACTATCATTATAAATTTAATTATATTTTATCCATTCAAATATAAACCATAACCAATTGAGTACCTTAAAATTCTCCTGTAATGCCAATCACAATAATTTATTGATAAATACCAACCAACAGAATAATAAAAAATATCTGAAGGTATTTGATAAAATAATAAAAAAAAAGAATTAAGAACATGTGTGTGGTATTTGTTTGCTTGTTTTTGGTAATTTTAGTTTCTCTCTCCATATATATAATATATAAATATGATACATATATGTAGTCTAATTCTAACCTCTGATTACTCATCTATCACAGCTTTATTTCAGGGATTTTTTTAGTTTTTAATCTCCTGAAATATCCCTATTGTGATTTAATTTTCTGAGGCTAATTCGCTTACACATAGAATTCTAGTTCGGTAGACCAATTTCCTCTCATCCCTTCTGATAGTTTGAAGATGCTACTGCATTTTCTCATTACTTTTCATTATTTTATTAAGATGTGTCATTATAGCCTGAAATGTATTTGAAAGTACATTTTTTCTCTAATACATATGTAATTTTCTCGCTATTCTTACTGTTTGGTATTTTAAATAAAATATATTTTAAAATGTATTTATTTTCATATGTGTGTGTGCATGTGTGTATTTATTTATATTGCCTAAGCCTCCATGATCTCCTTTTCTTGGAAGAGTTATGACTTCAATTCCAGTGAATTCTTAGTCATCATAATTTTGAATACTGCTTCTCTAGCACACTATTTTCTCCTCCAGGGTAACCCATTAGATGTTTATTGGCATCTTTCAATGTCTCCTATTTATCTTAATGTATTTCTCTTTCATATTTTCCTATTCTTTATTTCACTGTACTGACTTTGGTTGAAGAAGGGGATAATCTTTAATACTAAATCTCAATTCACAAATTGTCTTTTAGATTATGATTAATGCAGACTTTATTCCATCTGTAAGAGTTATCTTTACGGTCTTGTTTGTAAAATATATTACAAACACAAAAATCCACCTAAGATAAATGCACATGAGAGGATTTATTTTTTATTTTAAAATGAATATGTATTTCATATATACCTTTTTTGATTTATATTTACCTGTCTTTTTTCCTGTTTGCCTTCATTAGTAAAATTAGTTACAAAAATAACACTCCAATAAGACTATAAGCTAATTTAGATATTTATTAAATAGCAACAAATGTTTTATTTACTACATTATATGTTGCATATAAAAATACTGTTTAGTATTTATTTTATTTACTGACAATATATAGAATTAACAGTAGTCCCAGCATGCAGAGTAATAACTTTTTTGTGTATGTTTTCTATTTTGTTGAAAATGTAAGCTTTATATTTCATACTTAACTGCTTTTTTCCCCATATTTGATAATTTTTATACAGAGAAACTTGTGTAGGCTTAGGCTAATATTTATATCTTAAATGTTGCAAAATAGTCCCTTTTCTTTCTCAATCATAATTTTTGACTATGGATCATTTTCTCTTAGTTCACATTGTAACCACACCAGACCAATCTGGCTTAACTTTTCTGTAACAAATGTGAGTTGGTTTTTTAGTTGCTATGAACCCCAAGTTGAAGGTCACATAACCTGAGCATGTCCAGCTGAACCAAGCATGTTGGGTGGAACCTAACTGATCAGACTGAGTGGGGAAATAATTAAGAAGAGGACATCACATGTCAGGATCCAAGATCCAATCAGATTGATCCCTGACATCACGCTGTGGCAGGATCCAGTCAGAGTAGGTTTCCTGGCATCATGCCATTGAAAGATCCTATCAGATCATGGATCATTACCCTCTGACTATAAAATCAGCCCAACACCCTTGTTCTGGGATACACGGCTTTGGAACTATCCCAAGTGTGTTCCTTACTTGCGTCAAATTATAAAACCCCCTTGCTATAAACGATTTGGCTGTGTCTATTGGCCTGATACCCACAAAGTGAATGAACACTTCCATTTGGGAATTAACATTTTCAGACAGACAGCAACCCAGGCTCATTAGTCTTTATGTTGCAAGCTAAACAATATTTTTTTATTAAATAAAGCAAAATTAAGCATTAAAATTGATATAATAATTCCTTCCATTTTCATGAATCGACAGTAATCATAGACTGATTCTCAAGATGCAGAGAACACAATATTTCTAGTTGACTAGAATAATACAAAAATGATACACATTAGATCTGAACAAAAGAAAATCAAATAACATTTTAAAAAGCATATTGAATATCGTGAGCTCTTTTCAAAATATTTAAAAATAAATGCAGAAAATCCAGTAAATATTAGGAGAATAACTTTGTTGGAAACTGAATGTTCAGGATCTAACAAGAATGTCATAACTTAAGTTGTTTTAGGTGAAACAACTTGAATTTCCAATGTGCTTTGCAATAATTATGGTTATTACAATTAGTGTTATTCTTTTCTAAAACTGTATAGCTTTGAAATCTTTTTTTTTAATTGAGGCTATAAAACAATACAAAACAATAAAGCTGACATACCATTAGCTGCCGATATTTATATATCAAAGATAGAGATTTCAGAGAACCTAACTAAAAGCAATTAAATATATCACAGAAGAATAATGAGAACATGAGAAAAAAATCTGTGTTTGCATATAGCTACATGATTCCTGCAAAATTTGAAAACTTCACAAATAATTTTATGCTAGTATCTGTTTCCATAAAAACAAATCTAGTAGATATCTGACATACATGCTTTAACCAGAGCTGGCATTAGCATACTGGGTAACCATGGAAATGATCTCACTTCTGTTATGAAATTATGTTGTGAAAATACAAAAGAGTTTTAGAGATCCAAATTTAATGTCTGTAGTTAAATTTTGTAATCTCTGGGGTTTTAGAAATAATTCTAAATTAAATGAAGCATATAATTTATTTGAATTATCTCTTATTGAATTTGGCTGATTATTTGACCATTAGAACACCGGTATGTATTGTGTTATATGTAAATGTTAAATACTACATAAAACATACAAGCAATGCTGGGCAACTGAAATTTGAGTCCCAAGCTGCCAAAATCTTGGTGAAAATGAAACAATAAAACATGTCCCAATATTATGTACACAATAAATCCTAAGATTTTATTATAAGCTTTGAATTGTTGAGAGAGAGAGTGAAAAAAGAGAGAGCTAGGGATGAATCAACTTTTTGAAACTCTGAAAACTAAGCAGAGTATTTTGGCATTCTAATAGGAACAATGGAAAGCCAACAAGCCTGGATTCAGGGACTAAGAAAGAGAAGACCTAGTAAGTATGCCAGACATTCAGTTAAGTCTCTGAAAGGGTTGTAGTCTATGGTTTAAAGACTGGCAATAGAATAGCCTTGTCTGGATTAAGGTGATATGCCCGCAGTCCACCTGTTGTTAAGGCAAGAATTAAATCCTCTCTGGTTGAAAACACCAACATTCAGAGCAACTAGCATTTTGCATACCCCAAATTCAACATTTCACAGCAATTTAAAGACATGCCAGAAAATGGGATTAATTGATAGAAAATCTACAGAAAAACAGACAGGTATCCCAGGTGTTAAAGTTATTAGGAAAAAAAATTGTTTTAAAATAATTCTGAGAAATATGACCCAGAATAGACTGATGGAGAGCTTACTAGACAATTGGAATTCTTTTTCAAAAATAGAGTGAAAATGGAAATCCTTGAAATAAAAATTTTAATGACTAAAATTAAAGACATCAGCCAGGTGTGGTACTACACACCTGCAGTCCCAATTACACTGGAGTCTGAGGTAGGAGGATCACTTGAGATCAGGAGTTTGAGATTGCAGTGAGGTATGATTACACCACTGCACTACAGCCTGGGCAACAAAGGGAGATCTTGTCACTAAAAAAAACAAAAAAAAAACCCACATCCAATGGGTGTAGTGCACACCATCTGACCATCTGGGGGATGGACACACTGTAAGCTCCGACTCTGGTGGGGCAAAGGTAATATAAGTAACCTAAACATTCATACCCCCATAATATGCTGAAATAAAAAAAATAAAAGTACAAAAATTAATTAAAATTAAATAGATGAAATTGTGAATTAGATAGAGTAAAAGAACTTTAACTTATAGCATGTGCAAACATAAATATTCCAAACAGTGAAACTAAATGTAGAATATTATTTTTAATAAGCTTCTAGAAGAAAATGTAGGAAACAAAACATTTCTATGACTGTGAGGTACACAGGTAAACAGAGATATTTTAATCTGAATAAAAATAGCACTACCCAGGTAATAGGTGGTACCTGGGAAATCCTATTCTTCTGCTCAATTTTGTTACAAACTTAAAACTGCTGTGAAAATGATAGTAAAATTTATTAATTTTAAAAAAGTGAACCACAAAACAGTTAATAATTGATATGTTGACTTTATTAACAGAGTACTTTGGGTCCTTCTATTATTTAAAAGGCACTATTAAAAAAGTAGGCTAGCTACAGAATGGGAGAAGGTATGTGTAATGCATACACTAAAAATAAATCATATCAAGTATATAAAAGAATGACAACATAAATTTAAATTTGAACAGAAATCATGAACAAAAACTCAAACTATGATTTTCCAGTGGATAGTAAGTTTATGTGAAGGCTCAACAGCTTTGCTCATTACAGTAACAGAAACTTAAGCCATAATTAGATGTCACAAGTTCACAAGAATAGCTAAACTTTCAAGAAAAAGTCATAATACAAAGAAGCCAAGTATTGGAGAGGGAGGGAAGCAACTAGAACTATCATGTATTGCTGGTAAATTGATAAAATTATTTTTCAAAACACTCTGTCAATATCTATTTAACCAAACATATGCATGCATACCTTGTGCAATAGCAATTAAACTCCTTCCTGTATACCCACCCGCCCAACTGAAATAGGTGTAGGTGGGTGTAGCCAAAATTGAAAGTACATCAGAAGGCCCATTGATATGTAATAGGTGAATACTTAAATATTAATAGTTTAAATAAAGTGTTTTACATAACAGATTATAACAAATATAAAGAATGACTGGATGGGTTTTACAAACAAAATAACATTGAATAAAAGTCATCATCTACATAAAAGTTCATTATAATTCCATTCTTGCAACCTTGTAAAGTTTGAAATCAGGCAAACACAGTCTAAGGTAATATTAATTAGAATATTGGTTACCCCTTGGTATAGGTTAATGACAGGGAAGAAAGTAAAAGAAGTCTTCTACACTTATGCTAAGGTTTCATATCATTATACCTCAACCTAAATTGCGGTTATGAATATGTTTACTTTGTATAATTTTATAGATATGTACACCTAAAATTTTTATAAATAAAAATAAATATACAATAAAAAGCATTTTAATTAAATGTTCACAAAATAAAATTATAGTATTATATTTTAGTATTATAGTATAATTAGTATATTATAGTATAATTAGTAATTATAGTATTATATTTCAACCACTTAACTGATTCATTGTAGAATATATGTCATATATATAAATGCCATAAACCTTATTAAACAATATTCTTCCATATTGTTCACACATTTTCTCATGCTTGCTATTTTAATTATTTTATTAAGTAAAATGCTCAATATAACCTAAATGCTTATAATGGTGTTCTTATTTATTTTAAGATTAACAAATTAAAAATGAAATACATAATATCTTCATGATTCTCAAAAAGATGCATTTGAGCCATTTTAGTATGCATTATTTTCTATGTGATAATTGTGTAGTGGCTCCAGCTCACAGGCTGTCATACTACCAGCTGCTAGCCAGCGTCAACTGTCAGCCATGTCTTGGTCATCCTGTCCAGTCAAACCTAAAGATGACTGAAGCCTCAACTGATATCTGATTCCAAAAAAATATGAGAAACTGCAATAAACAACTCCTGGCCATGGCCAGGACATTCCCCAAATCCTGACTCACATTATTGTGTGCAGGGAAAAAAAAATGATTATTTTAATTGACTAAATTTGGGGTCAATTTACCAGAAGATTGTTGTGTGTATGCTGAGCAGGGAATGAATTGATATATAGTGTTTTAATGGATGGAGTGGAAAAATAGAAGATTATTGCTAACTTATCAATGTGTTTTTTTCCAGAGTATAAAGATAATTTGTATGTCCAAGTCTCTTAAGAGTTAGATAAGTCTTGCAACTGAGTTTTGCCAATAACATGTAATAAGAAGTGACATAAGCAACTTCCAGATCTACCTTTTGAAACTTTAAGGCATCTAATTGATAATACTAAGGGTCTTGAGGAAGAGAAATTTATTAGATGGAAGAAAATGTGGTCCTTAAATGATCATGTTGATTAGAACCTGTATTGGATTGTGGCATAAATAAAGAATGAACTTTTGTTTAAAAAATTGAGATCTTAGATTTATTTGTTATAGCAGCTAATGTTTCTCACTATATTAAGCATGGTTTTTTCTTTAATTTTCCACTTTTTAATTTTTTTTAATTTCAGCATATAACATGGGTACAAATATTTAGGTTACATTTATTGCCTTTGCCCCACCCAAGTCAGAGCTTCAAGCATGTCCATTGCCCAGAAGGTTAACATCACACCCATTAGGTATGAATATACCAATCTCTTCCTCACCCCTCCCATTTGCCCAACACCTGATGAATATTATTAGTACGTGTGCACGTAAGTGTTGATCAGTTAATACCAACTGGATGGCAAGTACACGTGGTGC